>CM053027.1:618174746-618197583 GCA_028564925.1 Lithobates sylvaticus | reverse complement strand
TGACAGCAGAAAAAGACCAGGTGGTTCATATCGTTGACCTCTTTTATAATTGTTATTTATTATAGTAAAATTATTTTTTTATATTTTTGTTTTGTTTTATTGTTTTCCTTGAATTTCTAGTGAAAAATCAGCCACGTCAGATCTAAAACTTTGCTCATCCGTGACCATAACTGTGGTTTTCGTTAAAATCCATATGTTCTCCTACGTAGCACCATATAAATGGAATATTACACCAGCAGCGCCATCTAGAGATCATATCATAAAACTGCACCCATATTTCTGAGAACCTTAGTGAAAAATAAATGCAGGATAAAACTGCGGACCTCCTTCGGAATATGCTAGTTGGTTAGCAGTCATGCTTATCCTGCAGCTCCAGAACTCCTGAAGTCAGTGTCACCAGTAACGACCATGCAGCAGGTGGCGCCAGAACTCCTGAAGTGCGCTCCTTTTCCAAGTCAGGGACTCAGAAAGAGATGAAGCATCTTCAAAAGGAATGGCAGCCTACTTTTCTTTATCCACAGGTACTTTGCAATCCACTGGTAACACCCGACATGATTTCCTATACCCACCTCTCCTGCCCACCAAACACTCCTACTGAAAGCCTAATTTCATCTTTCAGCTGTTTTTCATAATATAACTGTAGCACTTACCCCCGAAGGAGCTGCTGAAATTTGATTTGGGCCGGCACTCTGCTAATGAACCCCCCTGAATTGGCTCAGTCCCCTTGACACAGCTGTGGTGCAATACAATACAGTACAATATAATGTAATACAATATACCTGTATTGTAACCTCAGGATTCACTGGCTCCACCTGCTGGGAGAAAACAATACGCCACACAACTGGATACTTAACCATAAATATATTTTACTGTAGAATATTCAAAAGGGTGATTACAGTAATTGTGCTGTCATCCCAACATAGGACGACAGTACAATGAATTTCAACACAAACAATATATATTTATATATTTATACCTGGGAGCTCCCCCTACTTTTAAAGCTATACGTGAGATCTCACTTAACCACCTCAATACAGGGCATTTTTACCCCCTTCCTGACCAAGCCATTTTTTCAGCTTTCAGCGCTGTCACACTTTGAATGACAATTGCGCGGTCATACAACACTGTATCCAGATGAAATTCTTATCATTTTGTCCCCACAATTAGAGCTTTCTTTTTTTTGATCACCTCTGCGGTTTTTATTTTTTGTGCTATAAACAAAAAAATAGGGACAAGTTTAAAAAAAAAACAATATTTTTTACTTTTTGCTATACTAAATATCCCCAAAAAATATATAAAAAAACTTTTTTTTCCCTCAGTTTAGGCCGATATGTATTCTTCTACATATTTTTGGTAAAAAAAAAAAATCGCAATAAGCGTATATTGATTGGTTTGCACAAAAGTTATAGCGTCTACAAAATAGGGGATAGATTTATAGACAGGAAAGGAAAAGGGATCAGAAAAGGGGAAAAGGGAGAAAATAGGAAGGGAAGGGGAAATTAGAGGAGAGGAGAGAAAAGGAAAAAGAGAAAGAAAATTAAAGAAGGAAAAAATGTAAACAAATTCTGAAAAGAAAAGAAAAAAAAAGGGAACAGTGAAGGGAAAAATTAAGAAAATAGGACGTGGAGGAGAGGAGAGGAGAAAATATGAATGCCTGTAGCCAGTTCAGGGAAACTTTTCTCATCTCCTCTTCTGACTGGAATTTGCAGGGTCTGTGTTCTTTTTCATAGTACAAAAAAAAAAAAAAATTACATCTGTGATGGTTCTCATTTATGCAGGTCAAGATACAGCCATAAGTCCTCTTCCCACGCAGATACCTGGATATATTACTTGTGTGCTCGGCTTATGTTGTTTGATTTATTGGCCTTTCCGGTATAGAATCAGCCACGTCGGATGGAGAACTTTGCTCATCTGTGACCCTGCTGGTAGTTATGGATCCATATGTTCTCCTACACAGGACCATTCAATGGAATGAGGCAACTCTGCAACAGCATCGCCATCTAGTGAGCACATCATAAAACTGCACTGATGTTTTTGTGACACTTACTAAGAAAATTCAGTATATATATATATATATATATATATATATATATATATATATATATATATATATATATATATATATATAATAAAGTTAGGGACTTCCTTCTGAATATGCTGGTTGTGCAATGCTTATCCTATGGCTTCACAACTCTGAGCATTGCCTATAACATCCGAGCAGCCAGTATCTGCAGAACTCAAGTGAAGTGAGAACCTTTTTCAAGGTCAGAGGCTCAAAAATTATGAAACATTTTCAAAGGGAGAGGTCAGACATGGCGGCTTCCCTTTTTTTTTCCTTCTTCTTTTTTTATACAAGTCTCTTTTAAAATTTACTGGAAATGAAAGGAGGGAGGACAAATGAGAGGACAAAGGGGAGAAGAAAGAAGAGGAGAAAGGAAAGGAAATTAAAGGAAAGTAGAGAAATGGAGAAAAGAAATAAGCGGAGACTAAAGAAGAAAAGAGAGGAGAAATAAAAATAGTAGAGGAAAGAAGAAAGGAAAGCAGATAAGAGGAAAAGTAGAGGAATGGAAAGGAGAAAATTAAGGAAAAAAAGAGCAAAGAGAAAGGCAAGGAGAGTAGAGGAAATGAGATAGGAAAGCAGAAGGGAAGTGAGAGGAAAGTGGGAAAGAGAATAGAAGAAAGGAGAATTTGAGAACAAAAGAAAAGAATATAGAAAAGAGAGGAGAAGTGAGGAGAGGAGGGGAGAAGGGAGGAGAGGAGAAAGCAGGGGAAAGGAAAGGAGAGAAGACTAGAGCAAAGGAGAAATGAAAGGAGAGCAGAAGAAAGAAGATATGAAATGAGAGAGAAATAGAAAGGATGGAGGAGAGGAGAGGAAAAAAGGAAAGTAGGGTGAAGGAGAGAGGAGAGGAAAGGAAAGGATAGGAAAATAAAATAAAAAAAGAGAAAATCAATGGAAAAATGAAAGGAGAGGTGAAGAAAGGAGATAGGAAAGAGGAGAGAAATAGAAAGGAGGGAGGAGAGGGGAGAATAAAGAAGAGGAGAAAGGAAAGTAAAGTAGGGAAAAGGAGAAGGGAATGCAGAGTAGAGGAAAGGAAAGTAGATGAAAGGAAAGGAAAAGAAAGGAAAGGAGAGGAAAGGAAAGGAAAGGAGAAAAGGGAAGAAGAGGAAAGAGAAAGGAGAGTAGAGGAAATATAATAGGAAAGGAGAGAAGAAATGAGAGAAAAGGGATAAAGAGAGGTGAGGAAAGGAGAAAGGAAAAAATATTAGAGGACAAAAGAGAGGAAATCAGAGGAGAGGAGAAAGGAAAAGGAGAGGATAAGAAAGGAGAGGAAACATAAAGGATAAAATAAAGGAGAGGAATAGAGAGAAGAGGGAAGAAGATAGAAAAGGGGAGAGGAAAGAAGATAGCAAATGACAGGGAAGGGGAAAGGAAAGGACAAAAAGAAAAGATCAACCAGTGAGCTCCATTCCAGAGAAGAGTACACTTCCTGTGCAGCCTTCAAGAGTGAAGGAAAAGAGTGCAGAGGAAGGTGGTCAGGTCTTAGGCTGGATTCACATCAATACATTTTTGTGCCTCTGCATTTTTGGAAAGGGTCTTTGACCTTTTTCCCACAAAATGCAGCATTTTGCATGTAATAGACTTCAATGCTAAGTAGCGGGTCAGGAAGTTGGCCGCCACATCCTTAGCAACGGATGAGTCATCAGCTGTCAGTGGGCTTCCCCGCTGACAGCTGAATGTAAAAAATTGGCGACCTCCCCTCCAAAATCCATACCAGACCCTGATCCGAGCATGCAGCGCGGCAGGTCAGAAAAGGGAGAGGACGAGCGAGCGCCCCCCCCCTCCTGAATCATATCAGACCGCATGTCCTCAACATGGGGGGGGGGTGGGTGCAAGGGCTTCAAGGGATCTGCGGGCAGGGGGCTTATCGGAATCTGGAAGCCCCCCTTTAACAACAAGATTCTGCCCCCCCCCCCCCCCTTGTGAATGGGTATAGGGTACATCGTACTCCTATTCATTCACCAAAAAAGCAGTGAAATGAAAGAAAAAACAAGAGCCGTTTATGACAAGTCCTTAAATAGCTCTGTCTTCTCCCCGAGCCGTCTTCTCCCGCCGCCATCTCTCTCGCCGCTATCTTCTCCCAAAGCTCTCTTCTCCCGCGCCGCGGTCTTCTACCTCGTCGCCGGTTACCTGCTAAAAACAAAAAAGTCTGCACTTGTCCTGATGCTGTATTCCTCCGTTGTGACGTCCCCCACTGCCTAGGAATAAAAAGAAGAGTAGTGATGCGCTGTATAGATAATAAGGTGCAAAAGTGCAATAAATGCAGCACAAAGTTGGAAAGAGGCAAGTATTTAAATATCCTGATGTAGATTAACCACAAGGTATCCAGTATTACTGTCCAATAACGTGAAATTAATAACGCTAAAAAAATCTCAAATGAAGGTGATAACCCCACTGCCTGACATCGCTTATGTAACCATGGGGCGTAGCCATCTGATGACGTCACCCGGAGAGCCCACCCCCTTGTGACGTCAAGGGGGCAAGGTGCTTTGGGGTGGGGGGGCGCGGAGCCCCCACCCCCCCATGTTGAGGGCATGTGGCCTGGTATGGTTCAGAAGGGGGAGGGGGCTCTCTTGTCCCATCTCTTTCCTGCCCTGCCAGGCTGCATGCTCGGATAAGGGTCTGGTATGGATTTTGGAGAATTTTTTTTTTTATTATTTTGACGTTTTTTTCCGTGAATTTTTTTAGCCAGCAATTTTTTTTCTTTTTACATTCGGTTGTCAGCGGGGAAGCCCACTGACAGCTGTTGACTCATCTGTTGCTAAGGACATGGCGGCTGGCTTCCCGACCCGCTCCTTAGCAACCAGCTATATACAGTGAAAAAAAGACACAAATTTCAAAACGCAAATTGCGTTCAAAATCGCTGTAAAAACGCAGTACTTTTGTTTTGGCAGCGGGCCCATTGATGTCTATTACATGCAAAACTCTGCATTTTGCGGGAAAAAAAGTCCCCGACCCTTTCTAAAAACGTAGAGGCACAAAAATGCATTGGTGTGAATGTGTTCCATAGGAACCCATGTTAAAAAAAATTCCCTGCATTTCTGAAAAATGCAAAAAGCATCAGAAAACGCATTAGTGTGAATCAAGCCTACCAGTGGGGGTTTATCTGCAGGGAATATCCCCCATTCAGAAATGTTCTTCCCAGTTACAAACAGTGTTGGTCATCTTACTTTAAAAAAGTAATTAGTTAAGTTACAAATTACTTCTCCCAAAAAGTAATTGCGTTAGTAACTCAGTTACTACATTGGAAAAGTAATTAGTTACGCAGCAAAGTAACTGACTTTTTTAAAAATATTCTATACGTGTAACTAAGGGGCGGGTCTAGTATTACTGTAACCAAGGGGCGCATTTATTATTATTGTTATATATTGTGTAACCAAGGGGCTGCTCTATTATTACTCTAACCAAGGGGCAGATCTGTTATAGCGTGTAAGCAAGGGGCGGGTCTATTATTATTATATCGTGTAAGGGGCGGGTCTATTATTATTATATTGTGTAAGGGGCGGATGGCTACAGAAGAGGGCGAATGTTAAATTAATGGGCAGAGCTCGATATATAACAATAATAATAAATGCGCCCCTTGGTTACAGTAATACTAGACCCGCCCCTTACTTACAAGATAGACGCCCCTTGCAGAGTAGCACGAGCATCGGGAGCGTGCGGCATCGCCTCGTACAATTACATGTTAACTGCGCCTGCGCGGTGTAGAGTTCACTCAGAGCTGTTTAGGTTCGGCAATTTTCGGAAGCTCCGTAGTCCTTCGTACTGCGCAAGTCCTGCGCCTGCGCAGTACAGGAGGTCCTTATCCGGCGGGGGAACTTTTTCAGCAGGACACCGGAATTACACTACTGCCATCTAGTGGCGGTAGATGTAATTGGGGTAACTAAGCCAAAGTAATGGGAACTGAGTTACCATGAGGGGAAAAGTAATCAGTTAGATTACTCGTTACCCTCTAAAGTAACTGCGTTAGGTAACTCAGTTTATTTTAACTCAGTTACTTACATCACTGGTTACAAACACCTAGACTTAGATAGTCGAAGGAGTTCTAAGGTCTCAGTAAAGACTTTCATTTCATAACATCAGCATTTTAATAACAATACAAACAATAGTCATATCTGAAGATCTGATATAAGCTTACTTGAAAACACTTTATTCATGTTGTGAGTGCTTTCTTTCTTCTGGCCATCTCTTTCTGCAGCTTCCTGGATCCATTGCATGCTTTACAGGTTCTCACAAATTTCTAAGAACTACATATCCCATGGTACCTTGCTACATGCAAGCAGTGACCCCGCCTCCTGAAACTCCTCCTCTCAGCACCGGGGCTCTGTGAAATGTGTGACACAGCAGAGCCCACTCACAGGACACAGTGACTACGTGTCACTGAATTCCAGGAAGTAAATGTGTGGGGTAACTTTACAAACTTCAAGGTTGCTAGATATTTTTTTTATAGTGTCAGGGCACCCGCCGTATATTACCCAATAAAGGTTTAACCCCTGATCACCCGGCGGGTGATACCACTTAGGTTTTAGCGTCAGTCAGGGTCTGCGTCGCCCCAGGCAGCGTCAGGTTAGTGCCAGTACCGCTAACACCCATGCACGCACCATACACCTCCCTTAGTGGTATAGTTCCTGAACGGATCAATATCTGATCAGATCTGTACTAGCGTCCCCAGCAGTTTAGGGTTCCCAAAAACTCAGCGTTAGCGGGATCAGCCCAGATACCTGCTAGCACATGCGTTTAGCCCCTCCGCCCGGCCCAGCCTACCCAAGTGCAGTATCAATCGATCACTGTCACTTACAAAACACAAAACACATAACTGCAGCGTTCGCAGAGTCAGGCCTGATCCCTGCAAACGCTAATGCCCTGTACACACGATCGAACCTTCCGATTGAAAATTTGCAATCGGAGCTTGTTATTGGAAATTCCGACCGTGCGTAGGCTCCATCAAACTTTTTCCATCGGAATTTCCAACACACAAAGTTTGAAAGCTGGATCTAATATTTTCCGACAACAAAATCCGTTTGCGCAAATTCCGATCGTGTGTACACAATTCTGACGCACAAAGTGCCACGCATGCTCGGAATCAAGCAGAAGAGCCACACTGGCTATTGAACTTAATTTTTCTCGGCTCGCCGTACGTGTTGTACATCACCACGGAATTTCCGACCAACTTTGTGTGACCGTGTGTATGCAAGACAAGTTTGAGCCCACATCCGTCGGAAAAAATCTGATGTATTTTGTTGTCTGAATGTCCGATCGTTAGGGTTGCCACCTGTCCGGGATTCACCCGGACAGTACGGGTTTTGAAACATGTGCCCGGGTCTCTGACCACCTGAGACCCGGACACATTATTTATTTCAGACCCGCCAGTGGCTCCCTGTCTCATTAGTGCGACCGTGTCTCTTCCATTTCGGGCGCAGCCCTGCTTGATTTCATTCCGCACCTGCTCAGCTGTCAGCGTGCAGGACGGGAGCCGGGACGCAGAGGCGGAGCCTCCATGCTGGCCGGATGTCAGCGTGCAGGACGGGAGTCGGGACGCAGAGGCGGAGCCTCCATGTTGGCTGGGTACTCTCCTCGAATCCTCTGGCTGGCTGCAGAAGGGACAAGGAGGTGGGCGGAGCCTCCCCATTCCCTGCTGCTCTGGAATGTGTGCAGAGATCACTGGGACTGCAGCCAAGCTTTTAAGGTAAGTTTTTGCCATGTCAGGATCTCAAAGTACTCTCACCCCCCCTCCCCCCCCCACCATACACTATACATACACCCCCCACCATACATTATACATACACCCCCCTCCCCCACCATACACTATACATACACCCCCCTCCCCCCTCCATACACTATATATACATACACACCCCCCTCCACCCCCCCTCAGACACCATCCATATATACAGTTCTCACCGGGTGACACCGTCCACTGCTCTACTGACACTGTCCCCTGCCCTACTGACACCGTCCACTGCCCTACTGACACCGTCCACTGCCCTACTGACACCGCCCTACTGCCCACTGCCCTACTGACACTGCCCACTGCCCTACTGACACCGTCCACTGCCCTACTGACACCGTCCCCTGCCCTACTGACACCGTCCACTGCCCTACTGACACCGTCCACTGCCCTACTAACACCGTCCACTGCCCTACTGACACCGTCATCTGCTCTACACTGTCTACTGCCCTACTGACACCGTCCCCTGCCCTACTGACACAGTCCACTGTTCTACTGACACTGTCATCTGCTCTACACTGTCTACTGCCCTACTGACACTGTCCACTGCCCTACTGACACTGTCCACTGCCCTACTGACACTGTCCACTGCCCTACTGACACGTCCACTGCCCTACTGACACCGTCCACTGCCCTACTGACACTGTCCCCTGCCCTACTGACACCGTCCAATGCCCTACTGACACCGTCCACTGCTCTACAATGCCTACTGCCCTACTGACACCGTCCACTGCCCTACTGACACCGTCCACTGCCCTACTGACACCGTCCACTGCCCTACTGACACCGTCCAATGCCCTACTGACACCGTCATCTGCTCTACAATGCCTACTGCCCTACTGACACCGTCCAATGCCCTACTGACACCGTCCAATGCCCTACTGACACCGTCCACTGCCCTACTGACACCGTCCACTGCCCTACTGACACTGTCCCCTGCCCTACTGACACCGTCATCTGCTCTACAATGCCTACTGCCCTACTGACACCGTCCAATGCCCTACTGACACCGTCCAATGCCCTACTGACACCGTCATCTGCTCTACAATGCCTACTGCCCTACGGACACCGTCCAATGCCCTACTGACACCGTCCATTGCCCTACTGACACTGTCCCCTGCCCTACTGACACCGTCCAATGCCCTACTGACACCGTCATCTGCTCTACAATGTCTACTGCCCTACTGACACCGTCCAATGCCCTACTGACACCGTCCACTGCCCTACTGACACCGTCCACTGCCCTACTGACACCGTCCCCTGCCCTACTGACACCGTCCCCTGCCCTACTGACACCGTCATCTGCTCTACAATGTCTACTGCCCTACTGACACCGTCCCCTGCCCTACTGACACCGTCCCTGCCCTACTGACACCATCCAATGCCCTACTGACACTGTCCAATGCCCTACTGACACCGTCCCCTGCCCTACTGACACCATCCTCTGCCCTACTGACACCGTCATCTGCTCTGACACCGTCCACTGCTCTACTGACACCATCCACTGCTCTGACACCGTCCACTGCCCTACTGACACCATCCACTGCTCTGACACCGTCCACTGCTCTACTGACACCATCCACTGCTCTGACACCGTCCACTGCTCTGATGCCGTCCACTGCTCTGACACCGTCCACTGCTCTACTGACACCATCCACTGCTCTGACACCGTCCACTGCTCTACTGACACCATCCACTGCTCTGACACCGTCCACTGCTCTACTGGCTGACAGTGTCCACTTTTAAGGTAGGCTATTTTCACTTACATTTCTTTTATTAATGGAATCATATTTTATGGGTACACTAATGCTTTTGTTTTATTTAACCATGCCCCTTTAAGTCCCCCCCCCCCCCCACTGTTAATGCAATTTGGCAACAGACACTGTTCACCTTAGCATACCTCATTACTACTCTCTTTGGGTAACCCAAGGTATTTTACAATCCTATAGCGTGCACTACAAAAAAATTGCTGTGCGCCACAAAATGTTCGGGTTTGGCTTGACGAAAAGGTGGCAACCCTACCGATCGTGTGTACAGGGCATAACAGTTTTTTTGGTAGCGTTTGAAGCAGTCGCTGACAGTCAGGAGCTTTTTTTTCCTGTGAGTCTCACTAGTTGTACCAGTAAATTTAGAGACCAAAATGTAAAATCTAAGGTACAGTAGTGAAGAGGCCTACACGTTTCTGAGCATGACAGATAGTGAAGAGGAAGTCACTCATCTGTCAGATTCAGGCTCAGAATACGAAGCTGTAGATGACAGCGGCACCCTGGCAGATAGCTCTGACGACTGAGTTGTGGTCCCTGCCAAGGTCAGGCGTACCAGACCCCGTTCTTCTGCTGTCGTTGAGGTGCAAGGACCGCATGGCTCTCGTATGGAGCAGAGTCATGGATGAAGTCCTCAGCTTTACACAGTTATTGATGAGGAGTCCTGGATCAGAGGAGAGACTGTGGGGAATAGTGTTAAATCGATGCGGCCTGAGGGCGCAGGATTTGCAAGCTGGGCTAGCTGGGAACAGTAGTCCACCGTTCAGCACATGCTATGAAACTACTAGGCCTCCGGGGAGAGGTACCGCAGGCCTGTACTCTGGCCTAGTAGCAGAAACCAATCAGAGTCAGCATTAGAGACTATTCAGAGTGGGTTGTTTTGCATATAACAGAGGATGTGACAAGAAACATAATGTGCTACAGAATACGTTTGTGTAGGAGGGAAGGATTCCCGGGAGCAATAGTCTGCAGGAGTTACGCAGAGGAGGAGCAATAATCTGCATGGTGATGCAGGGAAGAGGCTGTAGATGTTAAACATGTGCATCATTTCTTCAAGGCTCAACCAAGTTGTACCCTCCCAATAAACAAAAACAAAGCAAATGACTGTTCATTGTCTTCAAGGTGATAAATGGAGGTTTGGCAACAGGATGATATGGTGGATGTTTGTTACTAGTGGCAACTACACCGCTACACACTTGTATGTGGACAATTATTACACAAACGTGACACTTTTTACTCACTTGTTTGATCACGGAATTGGCGCATGTGGCACTGTGCGATCTAATCGCTGGGGCTGGGGCTGGGGAATCCTCCTTCCAGTTACTTTGCCTTGGGCTAGCTAGCCCCGATACTCGGAATTGGATGGATCCGCACCCCAGGCCATGAGGGCCCTGAGGGCTGGTCAGGAGGCCCAGGACCAAACAGACAGAAAGAGACTGTGGACATGGCGCAAGAGATGACCAGAGACTGCATACATGGCCCAAGAGATCTTCTGAGACTGCGGACATGGCACAAGAGACTGTCAGAAACTGCATACATGTAGTGGGTGACATCCCAGTACCTTAAGTACCCTCTCCCAGAAAGCACAGCAAGACGAAACTCTCACTGGTTGGTTCCGAGAGAGATTGGCACCCAATGCGCCCAGCCAAACTGCGTTCTCGTACTTGCCAGAAGTGACAGCGACACCCATGGCCAAGCGGAACCCAGCACAATCCAGCCAGACTGGTACTGAAACCATAATTTAGTACAATTAACCCTAAAACCCAACTGTGGTTCCAGGAACATTAAATTTACAAAACACAGCACATGCTCGTCAGGAGCCTGGCGCTACATATATATATATATATATATATATTGTATATCAGTATCAGTAGAGCTATAGGTGATGTCAGTAGGGCAGTGGACAGTATCAGTAGTTTGTTTTTATTATTTTTTTATTATAACATTTTTACAGTTTTATTATATTTTGAACAATAATTTATTTTTATTTTTTACAATTTTTTAGGAGCCCCATTGGAGAGCTTTGGTGAAATATCAGGGGTCTAAACAGAGACAGAGAAAGGGACTGAGGACAGAGATTCCCCAATCCCTTTCTCTGCAGCCAAGCAGCAGGACAGCGCAGCCTGATTAGGGTGTGCCCAGGCACACCTGGCACACCCTGTGCGCACACCTATGTGTGTGAGACTTTTTGGGAGCCGTGTACAGGACCACGAAAACCAATCACCGGCCTCAGGCTTTCTAAGGGCGTTAAATGGGTTTTACCATTTGGGTTAAATATTTATGTCAATGCTTTTATCGATATTTCATAAATGTGTCATCAAATGTTTGTGAACTTGGTCTAAATCTTGGGTGGTTGATTGATATGCACTTATGTGAATTGAGAAATCCACTTTTTGTTTAGATCTGTTTTAATCTATATGAGTGGCTACATTATTTAATAATATCCAAACAATATTACTGTGACCATCCCCAAGTTATAATGGGGGGGATGTTACTTTACTTCCATCTATAACTTTTGAGTGGTACTTCCATCCAATTATAGTTGACAATGAGATGACTCTTATGATTGAGATCACTTGTTGGCTGCTAGATCTACAAACAAGGATTTATCCAATGGTGAGTTATCCAGTTGTGAGTGGCTACTCCCTGGATCATCTAGAAAGAGACATTTATTTAAGGGTCAGCAAGTTTCAAGTGCCTGAGCTTCTATACCCTTACCCTCTATTCCCAACTGAGAGACTGTGTTTTGTTCAACGTTTCATGCAAATAAAAATCCTCAAAAGGAATTTAAGTTTCAGTCTCCACAGTTACTGGGTACTAACCCTGGGAACCCCTAGAGGAGAACGACGAGCTACAAGGCGGAGGAGGTAATCAGTAAGCCCAGAAAAACATAGGGGTTATGGCGCTACAGAATTCTATTGGCACAGTGAAAGCCATCATCAAGTTTTTCCAAAAGTCCAAAAAGAAGATCTCTGATTCCTAATGTGCCATTGCTAAGTGAAACATGATGGACAGCCAAATACAAAAGCATTAGAATTTTTAGCTCAAACTTTAAAGATTATCAATCAATATCAATTAATTAATTAATCAATTAAGCCTCCTGGTCACTACAGCATCAGGGAAAACACGTCAGGGTGCATAGCAATTGCAATGTTCTTCAAGCACAAAGCTCTTTTGCTTGACCATAATTTCAAATTACTCATCAAGATTGGAATCAGTAAGCCAGGCTCTCCAAGCTGTTCAGCTTGATACCCTCAACGTGTGTAATCACGTGCAAGACCTTCTGACTGTGTTCCGCGATCACAGAGAAAATGCAGAAGAACAATTTAACAGCTTGCCGACCAGCCGTCGCAGTGTTACTGCAGCAGAATGGCACGGCTGGGCGAAACAACGTTATCCTTGGTCGATTCGCCACTAGGGAACACAGTCGCACCGTCTAAGGTGCGTCCGCGCCTGCGGTGTGTGCCTGGAGCTGATGCGAGTGCCCGGCAGGCTCGATGACCGAGTCCATTACCCAGTCCATACCAGTATAGATCCTAACTAAGGATGGGCCCGGTGCTCGATGCGAACCCACGTTCGCATCGAGCACCGGGCGTTCGCTCGCTCTGCGAGCCCAGAACTATTTTGGCCGCTCGCATCACGTTCGTGTGATGCGAGCGGCCCCGCAATGCATTGCGGCCGGCGCGGCCGACGCAGTGCATTGCTGGCTGATGATTGGCCAAGCATGCACTGTGACCCCGCATGCTTGGCCAATCACAGCCCCGGAAAATCGAAGAGCCATAATTGGCTACAGGCAGGACGCCTGTAGCCAATTACAGCTCAGGGGCTGTAGTACACGCCCCCCCCCTATAAAACGCCGCCACGCCGTCTGCGCCGGTCACATGCTGTTCCGGCGCAGATTGAGCAGGCAGATTCTGTGACACTCTGCTGCATTGAGATAGTTAGATAGATTCACTTACAGAGATTGAGTTAGATAGATTCAGTTACAAAGATTGATTGACAAAGAGGGGCTTGTAGTGTGCTCGTGGCAGGCAGGCAGAGCTCCTATATTTTGTTACCAGAAGCACCTATAGGACTTGTAGTGTGTTCGTGGCAGGCAGGCAGAGCTCCTATATTTTGTTACCAGAAGCACCTATAGGACTTGTAGTGTGTTAGTGGCAGGCAGGCAGAGCTCCTATATTTTGTTACCAGAAGCACCTATAGGACTTGTAGTGTGTTCATGGCAGGCAGGCAGAGCTCCTATATTTTGTTACCAGAAGCACCTATAGGACTTGTAGTGTGTTAGTGGCAGGCAGGCAGAGCTCCTATATTTTGTTACCAGAAGCACCTATAGGACTTGTAGTGTGTTCGTGGCAGGCAGGCAGAGCTCCTATATTTTGTTACCAGAAGCACCTATAGGACTTGTAGTGTGTTAGTGGCAGGCAGGCAGAGCTCCTATATTTTGTTACCAGAAGCACCTATAGGACTTGTAGTGTGTTAGTGGCAGGCAGGCAGAGCTCCTATATTTTGTTACCAGAAGCACCTATAGGACTTGTAGTGTGTTAGTGGCAGGCAGGCAGAGCTCCTATATTTTGTTACCAGAAGCACCTATAGGACTTGTAGTGTGTTCGTGGCAGGCAGGCAGAGCTCCTATATTTTGTTCCCAGAAGCACCTATAGGACTTGAAGTGTGTTAGTCCCATTACACACACAGAGCTATATTTTCTTCCCAGAAGCACCTATAGGACTTGAAGTGTGTTAGTCCCATTACACACACAGAGCTATATTTTCTTCCCAGAAGCACCTATAGGACTTGAAGTGTGTTAGTCCCATTACACACACAGAGCTATATTTTGTTCCCAGAAGCACCTATAGGACTTGAAGTGTGTTAGTCCCATTACACACACAGAGCTATATTTTCTTCCCAGAAGCACCTATAGGACTTGAAGTGTGTTAGTCCCATTACACACACAGAGCTATATTTTGTTCCCAGAAGCACCTATAGGACTTGAAGTGTGTTAGTCCCATTACACACACAGAGCTATATTTTGTTCCCAGAAGCACCTATAGGACTTGAAGTGTGTTAGTCCCATTACACACACAGAGCTATATTTTGTTCCCAGAAGCACCTATAGGACTTGAAGTGTGTTAGTCCCATTACACACAAAGAGCTATATTTTGTTCCCAGAAGCACCTATAGGACTTGAAGTGTGTTAGTCCCATTACACACAAAGAGCTATACTTTGTTCCCAGAAGCACCTATAGGACTTGAAGTGTGTTAGTCCCATTACACACACAGAGCTATATTTTGTTCCCAGAAGCACCTATAGGACTTGAAAGTGTGTTAGTCCCATTACACACAAAGAGCTATACTTTGTTCCCAGAAGCACCTATAGGACTTGAAGTGTGTTAGTCCCATTACACACACAGAGCTATATTTTGTTCCCAGAAGCACCTATAGGACTTGAAGTGTGTTAGTCCCATTACACACAAAGAGCTATATTTTGTTCCAGAAGCACCTATAGGACTTGAAGTGTGTTAGTCCCATTACACACACAGAGCTATATTTTGTTCCCAGAAGCACCTATAGGACTTGAAGTGTGTTAGTCCCATTACACACAAAGAGCTATATTTTGTTCCCAGAAGCACCTATAGGACTTGAAGTGTGTTAGTCCCATTACACACACAGAGCTATATTTTGTTCCCAGAAGCACCTATAGGACTTGAAGTGTGTTAGTCCCATTACACACACAGAGCTATATTTTGTTCCCAGAAGCACCTATAGGACTTGAAGTGTGTTAGTCCCATTACACACACAGAGCTATATTTTGTTCCCAGAAGCACCTATAGGACTTGAAGTGTGTTAGTCCCATTACACACACAGAGCTATATTTTGTTCCCAGAAGCACCTATAGGACTTGAAGTGTGTTAGTCCCATTACACACAAAGAGCTATACTTTGTTCCCAGAAGCACCTATAGGACTTGAAGTGTGTTAGTCCCATTACACACACAGAGCTATATTTTCTTCCCAGAAGCACCTATAGGACTTGAAGTGTGTTAGTCCCATTACACACAAAGAGCTATACTTTGTTCCCAGAAGCACCTATAGGACTTGAAGTGTGTTAGTCCCATTACACACACAGAGCTATATTTTGTTCCCAGAAGCACCTATAGGACTTGAAGTGTGTTAGTCCCATTACACACAAAGAGCTATATTTTGTTCCCAGAAGCACCTATAGGACTTGAAGTGTGTTAGTCCCATTACACACACAGAGCTATATTTTGTTCCCAGAAGCACCTATAGGACTTGAAGTGTGTTAGTCCCATTACACACAAAGAGCTATATTTTGTTCCCAGAAGCACCTATAGGACTTGAAGTGTGTTAGTCCCATTACACACACAGAGCTATATTTTGTTCCCAGAAGCACCTATAGGACTTGAAGTGTGTTAGTCCATTACACACACAGAGCTATATTTTGTTCCCAGAAGCACCTATAGGACTTGAAGTGTGTTAGTCCCATTACACACACAGAGCTATATTTTGTTCCCAGAAGCACCTATAGGACTTGAAGTGTGTTAGTCCCATTACACACAAAGAGCTATACTTTGTTCCCAGAAGCACCTATAGGACTTGAAGTGTGTTAGTCCCATTACACACACAGAGCTATATTTTGTTCCCAGAAGCACCTATAGGACTTGAAGTGTGTTAGTCCCATTACACACAAAGAGCTATATTTTGTTCCCAGAAGCACCTATAGGACTTGAAGTGTGTTAGTCCCATTACACACACAGAGCTATATTTTGTTCCCAGAAGCACCTATAGGACTTGAAGTGTGTTAGTCCCATTACACACACAGAGCTATATTTTGTTCCCAGAAGCACCTATAGGACTTGAAGTGTGTTAGTCCCATCACACAGAGCTCCTCTATTTTCTTTGCATAAGCACCCACAGGACTTCTAGTGTGTTAGTGGCACCACACAGAGCTCCTCTATTTTCTTTGCAGAAGCACCCACAGGACTTCTAGTGTGTTAGTGGCATCACACAGAGCTCCTCTATTTTCTTTGCAGAGGCACCCATAGGACTTCTAGTGTGTTAGTGGCATCACACAGAGCTCCTATATATTCTTCTCAGCAGCACCCACAGGACTTCTAGTGTGTTAGTGGCATCACACAGAGCTCCTCTATTTTCTTTGCAGAAGCACCCATAGGACTTCTAGTGTGTTAGTGGCATCACACAGAGCTCCTATATATTCTTTGCATAAGCACCCACAGGACTTCTAGTGTGTTAGTGGCACCACACAGAGCTCCTCTATTTTCTTTGCAGAAGCACCCACAGGACTTCTAGTGTGTTAGTGGCATCACACAGAGCT
The DNA here is from genome assembly GCA_028564925.1 of Lithobates sylvaticus. Taxonomy (NCBI): domain Eukaryota; kingdom Metazoa; phylum Chordata; class Amphibia; order Anura; family Ranidae; genus Lithobates; species Lithobates sylvaticus. The sequence goes on along the minus strand of CM053027.1, from coordinate 618,180,684 downwards.
CCTCTATTTTCTTTGCAGAAGCACCCATAGGACTTCTAGTGTGTTAGTGGCATCACACAGAGCTCCTATATATTCTTTGCATAAGCACCCACAGGACTTCTAGTGTGTTAGTGGCACCACACAGAGCTCCTCTATTTTCTTTGCAGAAGCACCCACAGGACTTCTAGTGTGTTAGTGGCACCACACAGAGCTCCTCTATTTTCTTTGCAGAAGCACCCACAGGACTTCTAGTGTGTTAGTGGCATCACACAGAGCTCCTCTATTTTCTTTGCAGAGGCACCCATAGGACTTCTAGTGTGTTAGTGGCATCACACAGAGCTCCTATATATTCTTCTCAGCAGCACCACAGGACTTCTAGTGTGTTAGTGGCATCACACAGAGCTCCTCTATTTTCTTTGCAGAAGCACCCATAGGACTTCTAGTGTGTTAGTGGCATCACACAGAGCTCCTATATATTCTTTGCATAAGCACCCACAGGACTTCTAGTATGTTAGTGGCACCACACAGAGCTCCTCTATTTTCTTTGCAGAAGCACCCACAGGACTTCTAGTGTGTTAGTGGCATCACACAGAGCTCCTCTATTTTCTTTGCAGAAGCACCCATAGGACTTCTAGTGTGTTAGTGGCATCACACAGAGCTCCTATATATTCTTTGCATAAGCACCCACAGGACTTCTAGTGTGTTAGTGGCACCACACAGAGCTCCTCTATTTTCTTTGCAGAAGCACCCACAGGACTTCTAGTGTGTTAGTGGCATCACACAGAGCTCCTCTATTTTCTTTGCAGAAGCACCCATAGGACTTCTAGTGTGTTAGTGGCATCACACAGAGCTCCTATATATTCTTTGCATAAGCACCCACAGGACTTCTAGTGTGTTAGTGGCATCACACAGAGCTCCTCTATTTTCTTTGCAGAAGCACCCATAGGACTTCTAGTGTGTTAGTGGCATCACACAGAGCTCCTATATATTCTTTGCATAAGCACCCACAGGACTTCTAGTGTGTTAGTGGCACCACACAGAGCTCCTCTATTTTCTTTGCAGAAGCACCCACAGGACTTCTAGTGTGTTAGTGGCATCACACAGAGCTCCTCTATTTTCTTTGCAGAAGCACCCATAGGACTTCTAGTGTGTTAGTGGCATCACACAGAGCTCCTCTATTTTCTTTGCAGAAGCACCCACAGGACTTCTAGTGTGTTAGTGGCATCACACAGAGCTCCTCTATTTTCTTTGCATAAGCACCCACAGGACTTCTAGTGTGTTAGTGGCATCACACAGAGCTCCTCTATTTTCTTTGCAGAAGCACCCATAGGACTTCTAGTGTGTTAGTGGCATCACACAGAGCTCCTATATTTTCTTCTCAGCAGCACCCACAGGACTACCGACTACAATGGCTGGAAGACCGCCAAGGGGAGGCAGAGCGTGCAGAGCCAAGAACACAGGCAGGCAGGCTCTGTTTCTAGTGGACGTGGCCGTGGACGTGGACGTGGTCGTGCATCGTCATCAGCACGTGGCCATGGGACACGCGCGTCTTTGTTTTCGGCAGCTGGACATGTGGAGCCGCATCATGCTGAAGGCTTGGTAGAATGGATGACCAAGCCCTCCTCATCCTCCTCATCCTCTCTCACCCAGGCTCAGGGTACTGACAGAGCATCATCAGCCACCCCTTCCCTAGACCCACCATGTCCTCCTGAGGAGTCCCCCGAACTCTTTGAGCACAGTGTTGGGTACATGCTCCAGGAGGATGCCCAACGATTCGAAGGCTCGGATGACGATACCCAGCTTGAGGAATCTGGCAGTACAGTTCCACCAGCTGCAGCTTACTGCCAGGTTTGCTCTAGTGGTGAAGAGGGAGGGGATGATGAGGTCACTGACTCCACGTGGGTGCCTCAAGGGAGAGAGGATGAGGAGGAGGACGAGGAGGAGGAGGATGCGGCGTCACATGTCCAACGAGGCAGGATGCCCCCTGGAGGCCAGGTAGAGGCCAGCACAGCAACTGTACAACACCGCAGAGCTCCGCCTGTGCAGGGCGCTGCCTCTGCACGTTATCAGAAAAGTTCTTTGGTGTGGGCCTTTTTTGAGACGAGTGCAGCAGATCGCACCACTGCTATTTGCAATATTTGTCTCAAGCGTATCTCGCGTGGCCAAAACATCAGCCGCTTGGGCACCACAAGCATGACCAGACATATGGCGACCTGCCATGCAGCTCGTTGGCAGGCACACATAAAAGACCCACACCAAAGAACTAAGCGGACCTCTCCTTGCTCCTCCTCAGCTGGGATCTCCATCCCCACTACACCTTCAGTCCTCTCTGAAAGCTGCTCTGAGAGGACTGAAGGTGTAGAATTCGGTGTGTCACAACCAAGTACTTGCAGTACACCGACGTCCGAATGCAGCAGGCAAATTTCCCTGCCCCAGCTGCTGGACCGTAGAAAGAAGTACACTCCCAGCCATCCACATGCCCAGCGGTTGAATGCTAGCCTTGCTAAATTGCTAGCACTTCAACTGCTGCCTTTTCAGTTGGTAGACTCGGCCCCCTTCCGTGAGTTTGTTCAATGTGCGGTTCCTCAGTGGCAGGTTCCCCAAACGCCACTTTTTCTCGCGGAAGGCGATTCCGTCTCTCTACCGGCATGTGGAGGGCAATGTCCATGCCTCGCTGGACAGGGCGGTCAGCGGTAAGGTGCATATTACCGCTGACTCATGGTCCAGCAGGCATGGACAGGGACGGTACCTTTCTTTCACGGCCCATTGGGTCACTCTATTGGCAGCTGGGAGGGATGCAGGACAAGGTGCAGTAGTGTTGGAGGTTGTTCCGCCACCACGCCTCCAAAACGCGACTACTGCTACTGGTTGTGACACACCTCTCTCCTCCACCCCCTCCTCTTCTTCTTCCTCCAGTGCTCTGTCCTTGGAACCAGCGGTGCTCCGTAGGCGTACAAGGGGCTACGCAAGTACGCAGGCAAAAAGATGCCATGCCGTGCTTGCGCTGGTGTGTTTGGGGGACAGGAGCCACACTGGGCCAGAGGTTCTGGCAGCTCTGCAGGGGCAGGCCGAGAGGTGGTTGACGCCACGTCAGCTTAAGCCAGGAATGGTCGTTTCTGACAATGGCACCAACCTCCTCTCCGCCCTGCGACAGGGGCAGCTCACCCATGTGCCCTGCATGGCTCACGTCCTCAACCTGGTGGTGCAGCGGTTCTTGGGCAGGTTCCCAGGCTTACAGGATGTCCTGAGGCAGGCCAGGAAAGTCTGTGTGCATTTCCGCCGATCTTATAATGCCAGTGCTCGGCTGACTGAGCTGCAAAAGGAGCTGAACCTGCCCAAGAACCGCCTAATATCTGACATGCCCACCAGGTGGAACTCAACGTTGGCCATGCTGCAGCGACTGCACACGCAGCAGAGGGCCATCAATGAGTACCTTTGCGACTACGGCACCAGGACAGGGTCAGGGGAGCTTGGTTTTTTTTCCCCACGTCAGTGGAGCATGATCAGGGATGCATGCACTGTCCTCTCACCATTTGAGGAGGCCACGAGGATGGTGAGCAGTGACAGTGCATGCATCAGTGACACTGTCCCTCTTGTCCACCTGTTGGAGCATACGCTGCGTGGGATCATGGACAGGGCACTTGAGGCAGAACAGAGGCAGGAAGAGGAGGACTTCCTTGCCTCTCAAGGCCCCCTTTATCCGGACAGTGTTCCTTCTGTCCCACCCATCACACAGGAGGAGGAGGATGAGGAGGAGGAGGAGGAGGAGGAGGAGGAGGATTGTGTGAGCATGGAGGTGGAGCCTGGCACTCAGCATCAGCAGCAGCAGTCTTTTAGGGATGATGTACAGTCCCAACAAGCCAGTGGACTTGTACGTGGCTGGGAGGAGGTGGCTGGCGATCATGTCATCCTCAGTGACCCAGAAGACTCCGGACCGAATGCCTCAGCTAACCTACGCTGCATGGCCTCCCTGATCCTGCAAAGCCTGCGGAAGGATCCTCGTGTTCTTCGGATCAAGGAGAGGGACCATTACTGGCTGGCCACTCTCCTTGATCCGCGGTACAAGGGTAAGGTTGCGGACCTTATCTTGCCGTCGCAGAGGGAGCAGAGGATGAGACATCTCAGGGAGGCCTTGCAGAAAGGTCTGTGCAACGCGTTCCCAGAAACTGGGAGGCTACAAACTCCTGGTCCTGGGCGACGAGTTGCTGAGGCTTCGGTCAGTGGCAGAAGGAGCGGTGGGGAAGGTGGACGTCTGACCGATGCGTTCAGACAATTTTTTAGTCCGCAGCCCCAAGGTATGATCGGTTCCAGCAACCATCGCCAGCGTCTGATATACATGGTGCAGGAATACCTTGGGGCAAGGTCAGACTTGGACACCTTTCCCACCGAAAATCCTCTGGCTTACTGGGTCCTGAGGATGGATCACTGGCCAGAGCTTGCACAGTATGCAATTGAGCTACTGGCCTGTCCTGCCTCCAGCGTTCTTTCCGAACGCACATTCAGTGCTGCTGGAGGATTTGTGACTGATCATAGGGTGCGCCTGTCCACCGCCTCGGTTGATCGACTGACCTTCATCAAAATGAATCAGTCTTGGATCACCACCAGCTACCAGGCACCTGAGGCGGATATAACCGAATAATTTTTAATGTCACATCCCTTCAAGACTGCCTATGCTGATGCTGAGTGACTGTCCTCTTATGTTCACTGACTATCCTCTTCCTCCTCCTCAATGATCCATGCCACCACACCAGTGCCTAAGGCACAATTTTTTCAGCCCCTGTTTAACAGGGGCGTGTACTTACAATTTTTAAAAAAAATGCTTCGCAACACGTGTGACTGCTGTGCTCCAAGTACAGTCTCTGTGAGGGCCGTGTTGCAGTGTTGTGGCACCAGCACCAGTGCCTAAGGCACAATTTTTCAGCCCCTGTTTAACAGGGGCGTGTACTTACAATTTTTTTAAAAAATGCTTCGCAACACGTGTGACTGCTGTGCTCCAAGTACAGTCTCTGTGAGGGCCGTGTTGCAGTGTTGTGGCACCAGTGCCTAAGGCACAATTTTTCAGCCCCTGTTTAACAGGGGCGTGTACTTACAATTTTTTAAAAAAATGCTTCGCAACACGTGTGACTGCTGTGCTCCAAGTACAGTCTCTGTGAGGGCCGTGTTGCAGTGTTGTGGCACCAGTGCCTAAGGCACAATTTTTCAGCCCCTGTTTAACAGGGGCGTGTACTTACAATTTTTTAAAAAAATGCTTCGCAACACGTGTGACTGCTGTGCTCCAAGTACAGTATCTGTGAGGGCCGGGTTGCAGTGTTGTGGCACCAGCACCAGTGCCTAAGGCACAATTTTTCAGCCCCTGTTTAACAGGGGCGGGTAATTACAAATCTTGATCTAATAGTTCACAGCAGGGCCCATTCCTGCGCCCACCAAGAGTAACTATGAGGGCCTGCAGTCTTGTGGCAACACCGTCCACCACCACCGCCAAAGGCCCAATTTTTCTGCCCTGTTCATCAGGTGCTTGCAATTACAAATCTTGATCTAATAACTCACAGCAGGGCCCATTCCTGCGCCCACCAAGAGTAACTATGAGGGCCTACAGTCTTGTGGCAACACCGTCCACCACCACCGCCAAAGGCCCAATTTTTCTGCCCTGTTCATCAGGTGCATGAAATTACAAATCTTGATCTATTAACTCACAGCAGGGCCCATTCCTGTGCCCACCAGTCTTGTGGCTACACCAACATCTAATAGGGCAAATTTCTGCAGAGTATATACGCCAGGCCCCTACTTTCAAACATCCAACTTACAAAACGACTCCTACTTGAAAATGGAAAGAGAAAACAGGAAGTGAGAGGAAATCTACCCCTAGGAAGGGAAATTCTATCCTGTTAGATTTAATTTGGGAAAAAGGTATCTCCTCTCTACTGATACTTTATCACCAATCCTTGTTTCAATTAAAACC
>CM053027.1:618035783-618174265 GCA_028564925.1 Lithobates sylvaticus | reverse complement strand
TAGACCAATAACGGCCACGCACTAATCTCTTAATCAAAAAAAGGGGGTGCAACACTTCTATATCATATTAAGGCCCCATGTACACGAGACGCAGATGCAAACTCCGCTGAACGCATGTTTTAAAAAGCAGAAACCTGCATTTAAATACGCGCGTTTTGCCGCGTTTTAATGCCATGTTTAGACGCGTTTTACCGCGTTTGCTTCTATGAGCGTTTTTTTAGCACATTAACGATGTGACACCCCAACTGCCTCTCTGTTTATTAGCATTATAATAGCCATCTAAATTGCCAAACAAACTTTCTAAGATCCGATCACCGGCGGCAGTGAGAGGGACATTAGTCCTGATCACTGCGATGTGCCCCGGGTCCACGGTGCCCACCTGTGCCCTCTACAAGTGCCGCCTACCAGTGCCCACCAGCTCCACCTGTCAGTGTCCACCAGCTCCACCTGTCAGTGCCCACAGTGCCACCTGTCAGTGCCCACAATTCCATCTGTCAGTGGCCACAGTGCCATCTGTCAGTGCCCACAGTGCCATCTGTCATTGCCACCTGTCAGTGCCCACAATAAGTGCCTGAACAGTGCTGCACATCAGTGTCACCTACCAGTGCCCATCAGTGTCACCTACCAGTGCCCATCAGTGCCAACTATTAGTGCCCATCAGTGCCATCTATCAGTGCCCATCAGTGCCATCTATCAGTGCCACCTATCAGTGCCCATCCGTGCCACCCATCAGTGCCATCTTATCTGTGCCCATCAGTACCAACTTATCTATACCCATCAGTGCCACCTTATCTGTGCCCATTAGTGCAGCCTATCAGTGCCCACCAGTGCAGCCTATCAGTGCCCACCAGTGCCGCCTCATCAGCGCATATCAATGAAGCAGAAAAATGACCTGTTTGCAAAATTTTATAACAAACTATTAAACATGATTTTTTTTTTTTCAAAATTTTCCATTTTTTTTGTTTGTTTATCAAAAAATAAAAACCCCAGCTGTGATTAAATACCACCAAAAGAAAGCTCCATTTGTGGGAAAAAAATTATAAAAATTTCATTTGGGTACAATGTTGCATGACCGCGCAATTGTCATTCAAAGTGCAAAAGCGCTGAAAGCTGAAAATTGGTCTGGCAGGGGGGGGGGGGGGGGGGGGGGGGGGGGTTTAAGTGCCCAGTAAGCAAGTGGTTAAGGAATGGATTGACCAAATGGGTACCATCCTAAGATATGAATGAATATTCTATCAGCACTGCGGATGCCTTGCTAAATTTGAAAGGGTTTGGGCAAGTTGACTTGATATACCAGGCCTGGCTCCAGTAGATTTGGTTATTGGTAGGATATTGGAGTAGGATGCCTTTGTTTATTAAATGTTGGTTGCTACTATCTGACTTTGGAGTATGCTATAATGCTATATCTGTACTGTAATTGCAGTTCCCGGCTGCTACTGTAGGTGGGGCTATTAGGTCTTTTTCGAGAACCGATGTCTGAATGTAGTTGTATGATGCTGGAAGCCGTAATCGATGACCTGTTTCTGTACATCACAACTTTGTATTGAGTCGTGAACATTTCTGGACTCTGTATGCTTGAATTTGTTTGAATAAAAATCTCTTTTGACAAAAAGAAAAAAACAAAAAGAAGTTCAGAACCTGAACCTCATTGAAATCAAAGGGAGCCGAGTCTGTCAAATTAAATGCAATTTTCTTGGATAATGGGCAAGGGAGTGTATAAAAATCGCATGGGGAAGGGGGATTGGCATTGCTCTGGGGAACAAGTATCAATGTAAAAAAAAAAAATCCAATGATTATTTTTTTTTAACCACGTCAAAACCGGGCACTCCCCCCCCCCCCCCCCTCCTGCCTAAGCCAATTTTCAGCGCTGTTACTTTTTAAATGACAATTGCGTGGTCATGCAACACTGTACCCAAACTACATTTTTATAACTTTGTTCCCACAAATAGAGCTTTTGTTGGTGTTATTTGATCACCTATGTGTGTTTTTTTTTTGCTAAGCAAATAAAAAAAGACCTAAAATAAAAAAATAAGTTTTAATTTATTTCTGTTAGAAAAGGTTGTAAATAAGTAAGTTTTCTCCTTCACTGATGGGCACTGATAAGGCGGCACTGCTGGACACTGATGAGGTGGCACCAATGAAGTGGCACTGATGGGCACTGGTAGGCGGCACTGATATGCAGCACTGATGGGGATTGATATGCGGCACTGGGCACTCATAGGTGGCACTGATGGGCACTGATAGGCGGCACTGATATGCAGCACTGATGGGGATTGATATGCGGCACTGGGCACTAATAGGTGGCACTGATGGGCACTGATAGGCAACACTAATGGGCACTGCACTGGGTGTTCTTCTGAATGAATGAATGAATGAATGAATGATTTGTATAGCGCTGCAACTGCGAACTGAATCGCCTCGAGGCGCTTGACTGCTCTTGTTGGGATGCCATGTTTAGAAGAGGTGGGTCTTGAGTTTTTTCCTGAAGGCCTGATGGTTTTCTTCCAAGCGGATGTTGTTCAGTAGAGCATTCCATAGCCGAGGTCCCTGTACTGCGAATCTTCGTTCTCCCTTCGATTTGTAGCGGGCTTTGGGGATGAGAAGGCGATTTTGGTTTGTTGATCGAAGGCTGCGATTCGGTATGTATTTTTCTATTTTCTCACAAAGGTATTGAGGCGCATTTCCTTGTGTACATTTGTGGGTGAGGCAGAGGGTCTTGAATGTGATCCTGTCTTTTACCTTGAGCCAATGGAGCATCCTTAGGGATGGGGAGATGGATTCCCAGGGTTTCTTTCCGGTGATGTGTATATTTCTTTGTGTAAATTGTGAATATTACATCATATTACATCAATACAGTTTTTTTAGGACAGAGAATGTGCCAAATTGTATATTAGGACACTAAGCAGACTTCTATTATGGGGATCAAACTGAAGCTACATCTCTCCCTTAGAGCTCACCAAACTAGTTGCGCTCTCTTATAAGTCTGTATCTCTTGCCATACCCGATCGAGCATACATTCTCGATCGTGGTGGAGATCGGATTAAGATCCTACTCCCACTATGAGCAAATAGGGCCCCTCGGGACTCCATATCACCTTTTTAGTTTGGCCCAAATGCCCGCACTTGCCCTGTGCGTCCCCCTTCTCTGCATTCGGGAAGTATCTCCTCTCAAGAAATCCCCTCAAATGATTAACCAATGTGGTAATTTTTGGGTGGATTGAGTTGAAGTATACCACTAGAATTCATGGTGTACAGCCTAGAACATTTCTGTTATATGATTAATTGAGTAATTGTTTTGGTTTTTATTGATATTGTTATACCATACATTGTACAATCCTGTGAGCTCATTTTTCATGCCTCTCGTTCAGCACTTCCCCACTTGCATTTCAGATCATTGGATCCCTGTGACGCCTCTATTGCCGCACGTTGCCCTGGGTCGGGGATCCTGTTTCCCTATGCATCTTCCCGGCAGGGTGGAGAGCTTTGTCACCTGTGCTCCCATTTCGTACCACTAGGTGGCCGAGTCCCGGTCTCGGCCACAGGTGGGAGTGATCACCCTGCCCTGATTACCTCCAGACGTCATGACGTTGCGCGTCGTGCGCGCAGACGGGCCCCTCCGCGTGCACGTGTGACGTCATGCCATCACGTAGTTTACGGCGGGGGTGATGACAGCGGTCAGGGCTTTGCCTTCAGGGACGCCGCGGGAGCCACGCGAGGTACGCCATTAGCGGCCACTGTCTCCCTCTGTGCGCCAGGGGTGGGGGGCGGAACCTGCGGCACCTGTTATCCATTTTACCAATAGCCTTGTATTTAAGGATATTATTTAATTTTTGGGATGAGGGTTGATCAAAATGTGATCTCCTCACACACAGACCCTTTACCCCTAATCATAGGAGTAAGTTACAACCATCCATCTACTAATTCTTTTATTATTTAGTTAGATTTCATTAGTTTTTAATTTTTCATATTTATCCAAATTTTACTACCAGGCTTATCAGTCCTGGATTTCCTATGTAAATTTTTATTTTTAGCCACTACACTTTTCAAGATTATGCTCACTCGATCTGCACACAGCATCCATACTCACTGATCCTTCCCTAATTATTTGGCTCTCACACAACCACCTTAACACTTTTAATAATTTTTAATACGTTTTCAACCTTTCATCACTTTTCACATTTTCTGTGGTATCACTCACTACCCTACTGTCTGAGTGTAAAGACGTGGCCATTTTTGGCTTATTTACCTCAGTCATTAAATTTTTGACATTATTATGAATTTAATACTATCAATACTTCCCTCTTTATATATTTAATTACCAGAGTATATGATGGATTATCTTAACATTGTCTGATCGTTCAATAGATAAATCGAATAAACTATAAATTGATATGGGTTTGTCCATTAACTAACGCTCTGGTAATTGCCGCAGGTTCTGGCCCCGTCTCCTTTGGGGCGCTTCGGTGGGGGACATTTGTTTACGTTTGACTCCTTATAAGCCGCATTGAGTGGATCCCCGTCCTCTTCTCGGTGTCTCGCTGTGGCGTAGAGGCGCACAGAATGGTCTAACTGCTGTGTGGGGGATTTTTTGATTGAGGGGTACCTCCAAATGCAGTGGTAATTATGTGCTACGTGTTACTAAGCATTTTGCATATATTATATCTTGTTTTTAAACAAATTTGATATATTACTATAAATCTTCTTTTCTCTTAGCAAACTCACCCTCTGAAGAGACCCCAAACATTATGGGTCGAAACGCGTCAGCCTCTGCTATGCAATAGTCATTATTATATGCTGTGTATAACTCCCATGTTTGCTACTTCCTGTATTTGGTATGGGTATATTCCCATTCGAGCTCATATTTTAATACTCATGTTATAACCCATTTCACCTTTCAATAAATACATTTTTATTGCTCTTTTGGGGTTTTTTTTGCCTTCCTCTGGATCAACTGTGGGTATAGAATGGGGTATATTGGATTGTACGATATTTTTTATTTTTATTTATTATTTCTTTTTTTTATGGTTGAACTGGATGGACTTGTGTCTTTTTTCGGCCTAGCTAACTATGTAACTATGTAACTATGCAACTATTCTCTACCCAACGTTCATCTTTCTCATTTTCTACATCTAGCTGCCTAAACCCCCCCCCCCCCCTGGGGGAATCTTCCCATTTTCTCTGTCTATATTGGGGAAAGCAGCACCAGCATCTCTCCTTAATGTGTCTTCCCTTTGCTATTTAAGGCTCTGGCTAGCCTCCCAGCCTTAACAAACCTACATACCTTGTTCTGGCAATCTGCCATACTTGACCTCTTGTTGATCATCAGGCAAATGCAAATGTAGGGAACATTTTGTTCCCATATTCTTACCGCTTTTTGGTTGGCACCTACCTACACCCCCGCTGGCACTACTGCTTCATCTATTTTGTTAGGAATTGTTTGCATGTAAAGACAAAATTATGACCATACATACTCCTACTTTATATGCCTGACGAAGGTGCTTTAACCAGAAACGCGCTGGGTACCGGGGATTACTATATACCGGAGAGTATTAATCTTCTTGTCGTACTTACTATGTAATTTCTTGTTTTTTGTTTTGTTTTTGATGTCTGTACATTTTTTGTAATATTCCTATGTCTTTTTTAATATCGGTCACTATATGATCGTATGTTTTTTGTATAATGTATTGTATGTATATTTAATAAATACAATTTTTGTTTAAATACATGGGTTTGTTGCCTACAAAGTCCCAACGAAGGGTGATTTCTCTTTTTCTCAATTGAATACCAGGGATGTGGCAACCACACTTTGATCTGACATAGTGAAACCCTCCTTTTTGTCTGTTTTGTCTCCAAGACAGGAATTTAAGGGAAATCTCCCCAGATGGACACCGAGGGTAAAAAACGAACGAACTTGATAAGGATATTTACCCTTCCCTACCCTAAAACAAGAAGAACAAGCTTTGGGTGTCCATATATTTTAACCGCTTAAGGACCGCCTCCTGCACATTTACATTGGCAGAATGCCACGGCTGGGCACATCAACGTACAGGTACGTTGTCCTTTAAGAGCCCAGCCGTGGGTCGTGCGTGCGCTGCCGGCGGCATGCTCGCGACCCGGTTCTGAGCTCCGTGACCGTGGCCGTGGGACCAGCGGACCCGATCACCGCTGGTGTCCCGCGATCGGGTCACAGAGCTGAAGAACGGGGAGAGGTATGTATAAACAAACCTCTCCCTTTGCTTCCTAGTGAGGCTGTCACTGATCGTCTGTTCCCTGTCATAGGGAAAGACGATCAGTGATGTCACATGCCAAGCCACGCCCCCCCTACAGTAAAAAAACACACACATGACATACTTAACCCCTCCCCACCCCCTAGTGGTTAACTCCTTCACTGCCAGTGTCATATACACAGGAATCAGTGCATTTAAATAGCACTGATTGCTGTATAAATGACAATGGTCCCAAAAATGTGTCAAAAATGTCTGATGTGTCCACCATAATGTCGCAGTCACAATAAAAGTCGCTGATCGCCGCCATTACTAGTTAAAAAAAAATATTAATAAAAATGCTATAAAAATATCCCCTATTTTGTAAACGCTATAAGTTTTGCGCAAACCAATCAATAATCGCTAATTGCCACCAAAAGAAAGCTCTATTTGTGGGGAAAAAAGGACGCCAATTTTGTTTGGGAGCCACTTCGCACGACCGCGCAATTGTCAGTTAAAGCGACGCAGTGCCGAATCGCAAAAAGGGGCCTGGTCCTTTGGCTGCAAATTGGTCCGGGGCTTAAGTGGCTAAGCACAGAATATGGTTGGCTCATTCAGGAGGTTACAGATCTGTGCTGCATATACATCTGGTGGTTGATAAACAGCAGATGGTATTCCATACCTCCCAACATTTTGAGATGGGAATGAGGGACACCTACCAGCAAATGTATGTAGGCATAGGACACGCCCCTGCCACACCCACTTAAAAGAGAATTAACCCCCAAAAAAAAGGTTAATTAAATCCACAAGTGCTTTTTTTACCACTACTATTCCTTTATATTGGCTTTTAAAATGTACAAATGCAGCAATTTAGAAATCAGATAAAAGGTTTAGCACTGGGAAACACTTTTTGAAAGTTAAAAAGTGCATTTTATATACAACTATATAGATCAGACCAAAATGAGGGACAAATGAGGAGGAATGAGGGACAGAGGGACATTGCTCCAAATCAGGTACAGTTGGGAGGTATGGGTATGCACGTCCATGGATGAAGTTACTTTTATTAGTTAAGCTGCAGAGAATTTTTACATAGGAAAAGGTTTGTCGACCTGTGTTCTGTGGCTTGGCAGATGTATTATAATGAAAGTGAAAGGGACAAGCCAAGTATAAATATCGTAGCAGAGGGATCGGAAGCTACCATAGAAGATGCAGATCTCCGTGTCTCCTCCAAATAAGTGATGAGAATTGTGTCCACGAAAGGGACAAGCTTAGCATATTGTAGAAAGGGAACCAGAGACCACCAGAGAAGATACAGATCTCCGTGTCTCTTCCAGGTAAGTGATGAGAATTGTGTCTATGAAAGGGACAAGCTTAGCATATTGTAGAAAGGGGACCAGAGACCACCAAAGAAGATACAGATCTCAGTGTCTCCTCCAAGTAAGTGATGAGAATTGTGTCTATGAAAGGGACAAGCTTAGCATATTGTAGAAAGGGGACCAGAGACCACCAAAGAAGATACAGATCTCAGTGTCTCCTCCAAGTAAGTGATGAGAATTGTGTCCACGAAAGGGACAAGCTTAGCATATTGTAGAAAGGGAACCAGAGACCACCAGAGAAGATACAGATCTCGTGTCTCTTCCAGGTAAGTGATGAGAATTGTGTCTATGAAAGGGACAAGCTTAGCATATTGTAGAAAGGGGACCAGAGACCACCAAAGAAGATACAGATATCTATGTCTCCTCCTGATTAGTGGTGAGAATTGTGTCCATGAAAAGGACAAGCTTGGCATAAATATCATTGCACAGTGACCAGAGGCCACCAGAGAAGATACCAATATTCCTCCAGGTAAGTGATGAAATTTGTATCAGTGATTGTATTCTCCTTCATGCAGACTCTATTAGTATGCTCATGACAGAGATTCAGTTTCTGGTTTGTATCATTTGTCCTTGGAGGTAATCAAAAACAGCAATAAAATCCTAACCCCTTCCCTCAAGCTATCCAACTTTTTGGAAAAAATCTCGCTAGAGTTTCAGTTTAATCGAAATTTGACCAAGCAAAAAAAAAAATATATATAATGATTCTGAGATAATATATCAGAATTCTGAGATATTGGTCTTGATTCGGGTCAAGACTTAATTTTATGAGTTTCATCATAATTTTCCTTTTTAGCCAACAGTTATGCCGCGTACACAAGAGCGGACTTTTCGACAGCAAAGGTCTGACGGAACGAATCCGTCGGACAATTCGGTCGTGTGTGGGCTCCATCGGACTTTTGCAGTCGAAAAATCCGACAGACTTTAGAAATAGAACATGTCTTAAATTTTCCCGTTGGAAATCCGCTGGACCCAGTTCCTATCAAAAAATCTGCTCGTCTGTGTGCTAGTCCGACGGACAAACAACAACGCTAGGGCAGCTATTGGCTACTGGCTACGGACTTCCTTATTCTAGTCCGGTCGTACGTCATCACGTTCGAATCCGTCAGAAGTTAGTGTAATTGTGTGTGGCCAAGTCTGTTCATTCGAAAAGTTTGTCGGAAAACTGCGTCGAAAGTCCGTCGGAAAGTCCGTCGGACCTAGTCCGTCGGAAAGTCCACTCGTGTGTACGCGGCATTAGAGTTATTTTAAATTTTTTGAATGCCGGTTCATCAATAGCAACAATAAAAATATATTGTAGAGGTAAAAATTGAAAGAAATAAATCAAAAACAAAGGTTTTTGTAAAGAAAATCAAAGTCTTGAAATAAACAAGTTGAACATAAAGTTCTAGAGGGTGCTACCCTGTCAACTCTGAGTCTCTGAAACAAATGCTGCAAAGGGAGCGAGGCTGCTTCAGGCGCGGGCTGGGGGACCCAATCACTATGGGAAAATTAAGACAAAAAAGGAAGAGAAGCGCCAGGCAAATCCTAGTGCAGCATTATTTTATTTGATTAAAATACAAATTGTTGACAGTTTAACCACTTTCAGACCAGACTATTTTGCTGGCCTAAGACCAGACCACTTTTTGCGATTCGGCACTGCGTTGCTTTAACTGACAATTGCGTGGTTGTGCGACGTGTCTCCCAAACAAAATTGACGTCCTTTTTTTTCCCACAAATATAGCTTTCTTTTGGTGGTATTTGATCACCTCTGAGGTTTTTATTTTTTGCGCTATAAACAAAAAAATAGCGTCAATTTTGAAAAAAAACACATTATTTTTTACATTTTGCTATAATAAATATCTCCTAAAAATATATAAAATAACACGATACGTATTCTTCTACATATTTTTGGTAAAACAAATTGCAATAAGCGATTATTGATTGGTTTGCGCAAAAGTTATAGCGTTTCCAAAATAGGGGATAGTTTTATGTCATTTTTATTCATAATTTTTTTTCTACTAGTAATGGCGGCAATCAGCGATTTTTTATTACAAAATAAAAACCGCGCTACAACTAGTACATAATAAATTCGGCTGCTGCTCAAAGTGGGATACACACCCAAAGACACATGTAGAGAAAAAAAGCTGCGCCAAAGAAGAAAAAACATACAATAATATCTAATACGGTATGAACAGTAAATAATACAGAGTGCCCCACAAGATGATGTCCTTAATAATGAGAACTTGCACTGTCCTCAGGAACTCTGATGTCCCCTTAGGTTGACAGTCTATGGCAGCACAGTACCCTGAGGATAATAATGGGAACAAAAATGAACTGTTCACAAATGTCCCAGTGGAGACATATCAGAAAGCAAAGTTGGTAAAAGAAATGATCCTGGTGTTCAAAGATAATTAGATGAGGCACCCCGGTGACTTGGAAATGACGGCAATGGTGAACACAGTGCCCGACACCCTTATACAATGGCTGCTTACCAAAGAGCAGAGGTAAGAAGGCTCATAATTATCGATTTTCCTCCGGCGGACCCTCTTTGGGGGCTCGTATCTCGGGCCCCCTTTGACTTAGGAACTCCAAATTTTTGGTGCAGACTCGGGGGACCTAGCACTACAAGATATCCAAAAAGGAAGTTGCTGGCATTTTGCCACTCAGGGTAATGTGCTGCCATAGACTGTCAACCTAAGGGGACATCAGAGTTCCTGAGGACAGTGCAAGTTCTCATTATTAAGGACATCATCTTGTGGGGCACTCTGTATTATTTACTGTCCATACCGTATTAGATATTATTGTATGTTTTTTCTTCTTTGGCGCAGCTTTTTTTCTCTACATTTTTTTTCTCTACAAGCGATTTTTTATTGTGACTGCGACATTATGGCGGAAACATCAGACATTTTTGACACATTTTTGGGACCATTGTCATTTATACAGCAATGCACTGATTCCTGTGAAAATGACACTGGCAGTGAAGGGGTTAACCAGGGGGTGTGTTCCAGGGGGTGGCAGTGTAGGGGTTAAGTGTTCCTAGGGGTGTGTTCCTAACTGTGGGGGGCGTGTTAGTGATCACTGATCTCTGCTCCAATCACAGGGAGCAGAGATCAGTGTCACTTGTTGCTAGGCAGAACGGGGAGATGCTGTTTACTTACACATTTCCCCGTTCAGCCTCCCCGTGAGACAATCGCGGGTATCCCCATGGCGATCGTGTGCGCGGGACCCGCGTCCGGACTCACGGGGTCCTGACCGGCGTGCACGCGATGGCACGGCGGCATTTTTAAAGGGACGTACCTGTACGCCCTTATGCCTGTCCGTGCCATTTTGCCAACGTACATCGTCGTGTGCCAGTCAGAAAGCGGTTACTCACTAGCCTACCCTCACTAGCACTATGTAAGTGCAACTTATAATCTTTGACAATAAAACCTGAATGCTGATTGGTTTCTATGCAGAGCCGCATCAGATTTTGCACGTTCCAGTTTTAGTAAATCTCCCCCTAATGCCGTACATGGGGGCGGATTTTCCGATGGAAAATGTGCGATCGGATCATGTTGTCGGAAAATCCGACCGTGTGTGGGCTCCATCGGACTTTTTCTGTCGGAATTTCCGACGCACAAAGTTTGAGAGCTGGATCTCAAATTTTCCGACAACATGATCTGATCGCGTCAATTCCGATCGCGTGTAGCCTAGTCCGACGGACAAAGTGCCATGCATGCTCAGAATAAATTCTGAGACGGAAGCGCTCGGTCAGGTAAAACTAGCGTTTGTAATCGATATAGCACATTCGTCACGCTGCAATATTAAAAATTGTTTAATGCAGTGCATTCTCTTTTTCTTTATAATGCTAGAAGAATGAAGTTGTTTTGCTGCTCATATTCACACAGATTTCTCACAAACGTATTTCTTTATTATTTTTCCTGATTTCATGAATATAATATTTTTAATCGTCAGATCTCCTTTTTAATCAAGATCTCCTTTTTTTTACATTTTGCTCATCTTCTTAATTTTTTGGTGTGTTTTGTGTGTCAACTTACCACAACACCATTATTATCTTTTTATTACATTTTTCTTTTTTTTAATCTCAAGGAGGTTGTTTGGTGTTGGTGACTAGGGATGAGCCGAACACCCCGGGTTCGGTTCGCACCAGAACCTTCGAACGGACCTAAAGTTTGTGCGAATTTTCAAACCCTATTCGTTACAATGAACGCGAACGTTCAAAATCAAAATTGCTAATTACAACGGCCAATATGCATGTTAATGTCATAAAACAGGTTTGGGGACCCGGGTCCTGCCCCAGGGGACATATATCAATGCAAAAAGAACTTTTAAAAACTAGCGTTTTTTTCGGGAGCAGTCATTTTAATGATGCATAAAGTGAAAAAAAAAAGTGAAATTTTCCTTTAAATATGGTACCTGGGGGGTGTCTAAAGTATGCCTGTGAAGTGGCATGTGTTTCCCGTGTTTAGAACTGTCCCTGCACAAAATGACATTTGTAAAGGAAAAAAATAAGCCATTTAAAACCACTTGCGGCTGTAATGTCATGTCTTGTCCTGGCCATATGGCTGAAAATCCTTGAGAAAAATGGCATGGCTACCCCATCACCCCCCCCCCCAGCCCCTTTGGGTCTTGTATGGATATTAAGGGGGACCCCGCACCCAAAATAAAACCCTATACCTACAACCCTATATACTCTGAACAGCAGTATATAGGCGGTGAAAACAAGAGAGGGACTGTAGGTTTGTTCTTAAGTAGAATCTGAACAGGTACATTATGAAGTGTAGCTCCATCCCCAAAAAATCTATTTTTAATCACCCCTGTAACATTTGCTGTCTTTGCACATCTGTTCAGAACATTTCACCTCACTTTCCGTCCCAATGACAAATGTTTTTGGAAAAGTGGGGTTTTAATTGAAACAAGGATTGGTGATAAAGCATCAGTAGAGAGGAGATACCTTTTTCCCAAATTAAATCTAACAGGATCGAATTTCCCTTCCTAGGGGTAGATTTCCTCTCACTTCCTGTTTTCTCTTTCCGTTTGCAAGTAGGAGTCGTTTGTAATTTGGATGTTTGAAAGTAGGGGCCTGCTGTATATACTCTGCAGAAATTTGCCCCATTAGATGTTGGTGTAGCCACAAGACTGTAAGCCCTCACAGTTACTCTTGGTGGGCACAGGAATGGGCCCTGCTGTGAGTTATTAGATCAAGATTTGTAATTGCATGCACCTGTTGAACAGGGCAGAAAAATTGGGCCTTTGGTGGTGGTGGTGGTGGTGGTGGACGGTGTTGCCACAAGACTGTAAGCCCTCACAGTTACTCTTGGTGGGCGCAGGAATGGGCCCTGCTGTGAGTTATTAGATCAAGATTTGTAATTGCATGCACCTGTTGAACAGGGCAGAAAAATTGGGCCTTTGGTGGTGGTGGTGGACGGTATTGCCACAAGACTGTAAGCCCTCACAGTTACTCTTGGTGGGCGCAGGAATGGGCCCTGCTGTGAGTTATTAGATCAAGATTTGTAATTGCATGCACCTGTTGAACAGGGCAGAAAAATTGGGCCTTTGGTGGTGGTGGTGGACGGTGTTGCCACAAGACTGTAAGCCCTCACAGTTACTCTTGGTGGGCGCAGGAATGGGCCCTGCTGTGAGTTATTAGATCAAGATTTGTAATTGCATGCACCTGTTGAACAGGGCAGAAAAATTGTGCCTTAGGCATTGGTGCTGGTGCCACAACACTGCAACCCCTCACGGATACTGTACTCTGAGCACAGCAATGAGACCTGTTGCAAAGCATTGCCTAAAAATTGTAATTACACGTCCCAACAGGGGCTGAAAAATTGTGCCTTAGGCACTGGTGCTGGTGCAACCCCTCACAGATACTGTACTTGCAATGAGACCTGTTGCAAAGCATTGCCTCACAGATACTGTACTTGGAGCACAGCAATGAGACCTGTTGCAAAGCATTGCCTGAAAAATTGTGCCTTAATGGTGCCACAACACTGCAACCCCTCACAGATACTGAGAGCACAGCAGTCACACCTGTTGCGAAGCATTTTTTTAAAAAAAGTAATTACACGCCCCTGTTATACAGGGGCTGAAAAATTTTATTGAAACAAAAAAAATCATGAGAGTCAGTGAACATAACAGGACAGTCACTCAGCATCAACATAGGCAGTCTTGAAGGGATGTGACATTATAAATTATTCAGTTATATCCGCTTCAGGTGCCTGGTAGCTGGTGGTGATTAAATTTTTTTTATTGAAAACAGGTTTACAGTAACATCAAGGAAATGAAAATAACTTTTACTGTTACAAACAGCTTACGTATAGATCCAAATGACATACAGAGCATGTGACAATACGGTGCAAACATAACGGCAACTTTCTAGGACAAATGGAAGGGTATATCTAGATATAGTTGGAGTGTATCAGAGTCGTGAGTTAACCGTAACTATAACTGGGGCCAAGCCCCGACATACACATACATTCATTAGGCTTGAGGTGTTCTATAGAATTAGAACGTGGTAACAGTGGTAGCGCTTGGGGTGTGGATTTGTCCACACCCTGGTTGAGATTTCAGGTAGGGGAAAGAGAGGTGGAGGTGTAGAAAGAGGAGGGAAAAGAATTGTTGAGGGGATAGTGAGAAGTAGGAGGAGGAGAGGTTAGACTTGGCCGAGTGGCTCCCAGAAACCAGTACTTTTGCACTGGTTGCGGAAAAGGTCAGGGTATCAATTAAGGTTCCAAGAGGAGTCTGTCAAAATCGTGGGGCAGAAAGTGCTCCGTCCAGGGGCGCCACATCTTAAGGTGGTGAGGAGTTCTGTCTAGAACCTTAGCCTCTATTTTGCTGTGTATCATTGCACGGGTAACTCTATTCTTGACTTCAGTGATATTGAGATTTGGGGTTTTCCAATTCCTTGCTATAGTTTGCTTAGCGGCTGTAGTGAGTTGAAACAAGAGGCGTAATTGCGCCTTGGTATAGTCCTGTGCAGTGTAATTTAGTATGGCCAGAGCAGGGTCTGGAGCAATGTTGTGTCCGAGTAGGGTTGAACCCATTTGGAATATGATCGCCCAGAAACGTTGGACAATTGGGCATGTCCACCAAATATGAAGGTGGGTGCCTTGCTCACTACAGCCTCTAAAGCAGTTCGGGGAGTACGATAGAGTAAACTTGGCAATTCTTGCAGGTACTAAGTACCAACGCATTAGGACTTTATAGTTCGCTTCTGAAGCGATAATATTCAGGGATGCTATTTTGGTGTTCGACCAGATGGTTGACCAATCGTCTGAGTCCAGGTCAATGCTCAGGTCTTTAGACCATGCTAGGGCGTAGGGAGGTACAGTTGTGATGGGAGAAGTTAAATGTGTGTACAGTCTGGAGATAATACCCGGGGCGTGTGGGTCTGAGTCGCAGATATCTTCAAATGGGGTTAGGCCAGTGTTGGCTATACTCGGGCCGAGGTTGGTGTGGATAAAGTGGGAGATTTGGAGATATCGGAAACATTCTCTAGGGGGCAGATGCGAGTGTGCCTGTAGTGCCGGGAAGGGTGTAACCGTGCCGTGCGAGATTAGGTCTTGGAAGCGATGTAAGCCCGCCTGTGTCCAGGCCTGAAAAGAAGTTGGTTCAGTGTAAGCAGGATAAAATAACGGGTGACCTATAAAAGAAAGGAGCGGACGGTGAGGGGAAGTTAGTTTGAAGGACCTAGATAACTTGTCCCAGAGTTTCAGCGAGTGGAGCGTGGTCGGGTTAGTTATGGGTCCCCGGTGTAGTGGGGGTAACCAAAGCAGGTTGGATATGGAGATGGGATGCGTGTCAATAACTTCCAGTGCAACCCAAAGTGGTATTTCCGCTTTGGCATGATAGAGGGATATCTGGGCTAGTTGGGCTGCGTGGAAGTAATGTTAGAAATTTGGTACTCCAAGGCCTCCCTGTAGTTTACTGCGGAGTAGGACCGGTCTAGAAATTCTAGGCCTTTTAGTACCCCATATGTATTTATATACACGGTTTTGTATTACTCTGTGAAAATAGGCCGGGATTGGTATCGGTAGTACTCTGTATAAATAGAGAAGTTTAGGGAGCAGTGACATTTTCACCGCGGCTATTCTTCCTAACCAAGAAACACATAGTGGTAACCAGGTATTAAGCATTGAAGTCATGTGTTTCAGCATGGGGATATAGTTTGATTGAAATAGGTGTGAAGGGTTGCTTGTAAGTTTGATCCCCAAGTACGGGATCAAGCTGGAAGACCATAGGAACGGGAAGTTAGCTTGCAGGAGTTGGAGTTCCGATTGGGTTAAAGAGACATTTAGTGCTCTAGATTTCGCCTGGTTGACTTCTAACCCAGAGACCGTGGCAAACTTTTCCAAGAGCTGCAGAAGGTTAGGGAGGGTGGTATGTGGGGAAGTGACAAATAGGAGGGCATCGTCAGCGAAGAGGCAGAGCTTGTGCGAGGTGTTAGCTATTTCTATGCCACGGATATCGTGATTGGACCTAATCAAAGAAGCTAAGGGCTCAATAATGAGGGCGAATATCAAGGGGGATAAGGGGCATCCCTGCTGGGTACCTCTTTGGATCGGGAAGCAGTCTGATTTAAACCCTGAATACTTCACATATGCTTGAGGTTGTGTATATAAGGCATTTATCCATTGGAGGAAGTTTGGGCCGAAGCCCCACTTTTGCAGGATGTAGTGTAAATATGGCCAGGATACCGTATCTAAGGCTTTCCTGATATCCAAGGACAGGAGGTGCATGGGGATGTTGCGTGATTTAGCTATGTGTTGGAGGAGAACTATGCGGCGGATATTATCACTGGCCTGCCTACGGGGGATAAAGCCAACCTGGTCCTTGGATATCAGTTCACCTATAATTGGGTTAAGTCTCAGGGCTAGAATCTTGGCCAAGATTTTAATGTCCACATTCAGTAAAGATATGGGTCTGTAATTAGACCAGAGAGTGTGGTCTGTATTGGGCTTGGGAATCATGGCAATTATGGCAGTTAAGGTATCACGGCCGAATGATTGTTGTTTTAATAGGGCGTTGAAGGAGTGGGCGAGGAGCGGGGCTAGGGTAGTGGCAAACTTTTTGTAGTAAGCGCCCGGGAGACCATCTGGACCTGGGCGTTTGTTAGGCTTGAGGGTTTTGATGACTGATTCATTTTTATGAAGGTCAGTCGATCAACCGGTGGACAGGCGCACCCTGTGATCGGTGACAAATCCTCCAGCAGCACTGAATGTGCGTTCGGAAAGAACGCTGGATGCAGGACAGGCCAGTAGCTCAATTGCATACTGTGCAAGCTCTGGCCAGTGATCCATCCTCAAGACCCAGTAAGCCAGAGGATTTTCGTGGGAAAGGTGTCCAAGTCTGACCTTCCCCTAGGTATTCCTGCACCATGTATATCAGACGCTGGCGATGGTTGCTAGAACCGATCATACCTTGGGGATGCGGACTAAAAAATTGTCTGAAAGCATCGGTCAGACGTCCACCTTCCCCACCGCTCCTTCTGCTACTGACCAAAGCCTCAGCAACTTGTCGTCCAGGACCAGGAGTTTGTAACCTCCCAGTTTCTGGGAACGCGTTGCACAGACCTTTCTGCAAGGCCTCCCTGAGATGTCTCATCCTCTGCTCCCTCTGCGACGGCAAGATAAGGTGCGCAACCTTACCCTTGTACCGTGGATCAAGGAGAGTGGCCAGCCAGTAATGGTCCTCCTCTTCCTGCCTCTGTTCTGCCTCAAGTGCCATGTCCATTATCCCACGCAGCGTATGCTTCAACAGGTGGACAAGCGGTACAGTGTCACTGATGCATGCACTGTCACTGCTCACCATCCTCGTGGCCTCCTCAAATGGTGACAGGACAGTGCATGCATCCCTGATCATGCTCCACTGGCGTGGGGAAAAAAAGCCAAGCTCCCCTGACCCTGTCCTGGTGCCGTAGTCGCAAAGGTACTCATTGATGGCCCTCTGCTGTGTGTGCAGTCGCTGCAGCATGGCCAACGTTGAGTTCCACCTGGTGGGCATGTCACATATTAGGCGGTTCTTGGGCAGGTTCAGCTCCTTTTGCAGCTCAGCCAGCCGAGCACTGGCATTATACGATCGGCGGAAATGCACACAGACTTTCCTGCCCTGCCTCAGGACATCCTGTAAGCCTGGGTACCTGCCCAAGAACCGCTGCACCACCAGGTTGAGGACATGAGCCATACAGGGCACATGGGTGAGCTGCCCCTGTCACAGGGCGGAGAGGAGGTTGGTGCCATTGTTAGAAACCACCATTCCTGGCTTAAGCTGGCGTGGCGTCAACCACCTCTCGGCCTGCCCCTGCAGAGCTGCCAGAACCTCTGCCCCAGTGTGGCTCCTGTCCCCCAAACACACCAGCGCAAGCACGGCATGGCATCTTTTTGCCTGCGTACTCGCGTAGCCCCTTGTACGCCTATGGAGCACCGCTGGTTCTGAGGACAGAGCACTCGAAGAGGCCATGGAGGAAGAAGAAGAGGAGGGGGTGGAGGAGAGAGGTGTGTCACAACCAGTAGTAGAATTTTGGAGGCGTGGTGGTGGAACAACCTCCAACACTACTGCACCTTGTCCTGCATCCCTCCCAGCTGCCAATAGAGTGACCCAGTGGGCCGTGAAAGACAGATAACGTCCCTGTCCATGCCTGCTGGACCATGAGTCAGCGGTAATATGCACCTTACCGCTGACCGCCCTGTCCAGCGAGGCATGGACATTGCCTTCCACATGCCAGTAGAGAGACGGAATCGCCTTCCGTGAGACAAAGTGGAGTTTGGGAAACTGCCACTGAGGAACCGTACATTGAACAAACTCACGGAAGGGGGCCGAGTCTACCAACTGAAAAGGCAGCAGTTAAGGTGCTAGCAATTTAGCCAAGCTAGCATTCAACCGCTGGGCATGTGGATGGCTGGCTGATGTTTTGGCCACGCGAGATACGCTTGAGACAAATATAGCAAATAGCAGTGGTGCGATCTGATGCACTCGTCTCAAAAAAGGCCCACACCAAAGAACTTTTGTGATAACGTGCAGAGGCAGAGCCCTGCACAGGCGGAGCTCTGCGCTGTGATTCAGTTGGTGTGCTGGCCTCTAGCTGGCCTCCAGGGGGCATCCTGCCTCGTTGGACATGTGCCGCTGCATCCTCCTCCTCCTCCTCCTCCTCCTCTCTCCCTTCAGGCACCCACGTGGAGTCAGTGACCTCATCATCCCCTCCCTCTTCACCACTAGAGCAAACCTGGCAGTAAGCTGCAGCTGGTGGAACATTACTGCCAGATTGCTGTCCTTCAGCATCCCCTCTCTCTGCACGCACACTACTTCCTTCCTCAAGCTGGGTATCATCATCCGAGCCTTCAAATCCTTGGGCATCCTCCTGGAGCATGTACACAACACTGTGCTCAAACAGTTCGGGGGACTCCTCAGGAGGACATGGTGGGTCTAGGGAAGGGGTGGCTAATGATGCCATTGAGTACGCGTTGGCAGCTGCTCTGCCAGTACCCTGAGCCTGGGTGAGAGAGGATGAGGAGGATGATGAGGGCTTGGTCATCCATTCTACCAAGCCTTCGGCATGATGCGGCTCAACATGTCCAGCTGCCGAAAACAAAGAGAAGCGTGTCCCATGGCCACGTGCTGATGACGATGCATGACCACGTCCACGACCAGCACTGTTGTCTCTAGAAACAGAGCCTGCTTGCCCTGTGTTCTTGCCTCTCCTTGGCGGTCTTCCAGCCATTGTAGTGGGTAGTGTATATTGTATAAAAAATAGAGCTCCTATGTGTGCTCACAACACACTGTAGGTCCTATGGGTGCTGACACAAACACACTAGCGGTACTATGTGTGCTGACGAAGAAATACAGCTCCTATGTGTGCTGACACAAACACACTATAGGTGTTAGGGATGGAGCCTAAACACAGGCATCCAACACAAGTGAACAGATCGATGGGCTGCACTAAAGGAATCAGGCTCCAAATAGGTAGTGATAAAGATATATTTATTAATAATAAAGACACACATAAACACAGCAACCACAAACAAGCAAGAACACAAATAACACTGCAAACCCCCAAGCCCTAATCTAACTAACTAACTATACACTTCAAGGAAATGGAACATATATATATATACAAGGCAGGGAGGAGAGACCAAGGGGGAAACAGGAAGCAAGGGAACATCAAGGCAGGAGACAGGGGACGGGTCTCAGGAACCAGGTAAGGGGGACAACATCCAGGACAGGGCAGGAAGCAGATAACGGGTCAAGTTACAGGTACAGGTACAGGTTTCAGGTCCAGGATCAGGTTTCAGACAGGCAAGACAGGGCTACAGAAAGGAATACTGAAGCACTGAACCTCAGTGAAGGACAGGCTTATATACCCAGCAAATCCACAACAGGTGTAGCCTGATTCCTGGCGTGTCCATCTGCTGGGAGACCCCCGCTGGTGGCCACCAGAACTGCACCCTTTGATGTTGAAGGAAGTAGTGACACCACCAGGCGATCCAGGGAATAACACCATTCCTGACAATGTCCATCGGCTGGGAGACCCCTGCTGGTGGCCACCAGAACTGCACCCTTTGATGCCAAAGGAAACAGTGACACCAGCAGGCGATCCAGGTAATAGCACCGTTCCTGACAGTTCCCCCCCCTAAGGAGTGGCCTCTGGACACTCCATTCTGCCCTAGATCTGGCAGTGCATGTAAAAGTGGAAGAGTCCCAAAAAGTCTTCTCTGTGACGGCAGACCTCCTTGCGCTCTCTGGCCAGAGTCTCTTAACCTACTAGGAGGCGTGCCACCCGAGTCCGACAATGGGACATGTACCCCACCACCAGGGTCTGGAAGTTTAGATCTGGAAATAAAAACAGACAGGGCAGCAGGCTCCGGGTCATCAGGCTGGGCAGCGGGCACCAGGTCATCAGGCTGGGCAGCGAGCTTCGGGTCATCAGGCTGGGCAGCGGACAGGAACTCATCAGGCTGGGCAGCGGACAGGAACTCATCAGGCTGGGCAGCGGACAGGAACTCATCAGGCTGGGCAGCAGACAGGAACTCATCAGGCTGGGCAGCGGACAGGAACTCATCAGGCTGGGCAGCAGACAGGAACTCATCAGGCTGGGCAGCAGACAGGAACTCATCAGGCTGGGCAGCGGACAGGAACTCATCAGGCTGGGCAGCGGACAGGAACTCATCAGGCTGGGCAGCGGACAGGAACTCATCAGGCTGGGCAGCGGACAGGAACTCATCAGGCTGGGCAGCGGACAGGAACTCATCAGGCTGGGCAGCGGACAGGAACTCATCAGGCTGGGCAGCGGACAGGAACTCATCAGGCTGGGCAGCGGACAGGAACTCATCAGGCTGGGCAGCGGACAGGAACTCATCAGGCTGGGCAGCGGACAGGAACTCATCAGGCTGGGCAGCGGACAGGAACTCATCAGGCTGGGCAGCAGACAGGAACTCATCAGGCTGGGCAGCAGACAGGAACTCATCAGGCTGGGCAGCAGACAGGAACTCATCAGGCTGGGCAGCAGACAGGAACTCATCTGGCTGGGCAGCAGACAGGAACTCATCAGGCTGGGCAGCAGACAGGAACTCATCAGGCTGGGCAGCAGACAGGAACTCATCAGGCTGGGCAGCAGACAGGAACTCATCAGGCTGGGCAGCAGACAGGAACTCATCAGGCTGGGCAGCAGACAGGAACTCATCAGGCTGGGCAGCAGACAGGAACTCATCAGGCTGGGCAGCAGACAGGAACTCATCAGGCTGGGCAGCAGACAGGAACTCATCAGGCTGGGCAGCAGACAGGAACTCATCAGGCTGGGCAGCAGACAGGAACTCATCAGGCTGGGCAGCAGACAGGAACTCATCAGGCTGGGCAGCAGACAGGAACTCATCAGGCTGGGCAGCAGACAGGAACTCATCAGGCTGGGCAGCAGACAGGAACTCATCAGGCTGGGCAGCAGACAGGAACTCATCAGGCTGGGCAGCAGACAGGAACTCATCAGGCTGGGCAGCAGACAGGAACTCATCAGGCTGGGCAGCAGACAGGAACTCATCAGGCTGGGCAGCAGACAGGAACTCATCAGGCTGGGCAGCAGACAGGAACTCATCAGGCTGGGCAGCAGACAGGAACTCATCAGGCTGGGCAGCAGACAGGAACTCATCAGGCTGGGCAGCAGACAGGAACTCATCAGGCTGGGCAGCAGACAGGAACTCATCAGGCTGGGCAGCAGACAGGAACTCATCAGGCTGGGCAGCAGACAGGAACACATCAGGCTGGGCAGCAGACAGGAACTCCTCAGGCTGGGCAGCAGACAGGAACTCCTCAGGCTGGGCAGCAGACAGGAACTCCTCAGGCTGGGCAGCAGACAGGAACTCCTCAGGCTGGGCAGCAGACAGGAACTCCTCAGGCTGGGCAGCAGACAGGAACTCCTCAGGCTGGGCAGCAGACAGGAACACATCAGGCTGGGAAGCAGGAACAGGCACATCAAGCTGGGCAGTAGGCACGGGCACTTTAGGCTGGGCAGCAGGAACGGGCACATCAAGCTGGGCAGCAGGTACGGGCACTTTAGGCTGGGCAGCGGGAACAGGCACATCAGGCTGGGCAGCAGGAACAGGCACATCAAGCTGGGCAGCAGGAACAGGCACATCAAGCTGGGCAGCAGGAACAGGCACATCAAGCTGGGCAGCAGGAACAGGCACATCAAGCTGGGCAGCAGGAACGGGCACATCAAGCTGGGCAGCAGGAACAGGCACATCAAGCTGGGCAGCAGGAACAGGCACATCAAGCTGGGCAGCAGGAACAGGCACATCAAGCTGGGCAGCAGGAACAGGCACATCAAGCTGGGCAGCAGGAACAGGCACATCAGCTGGGCAGCAGGAACAGGCACATCAAGCTGGGCAGCAGGAACAGGCACTTCAAGCTGGGCAGCGGGAACAGGCACATCAGGCTGGGCAGCAGGAACAGGCACATCAGGCTGGGCAGCAGGAACAGGCACATCAGCTGGGCAGCAGGAACAGGCACATCAAGCTGGGCAGCAGGAACAGGCACATCAAGCTGGGCAGCAGGAACAGGCACATCAAGCTGGGCAGCAGGAACAGGCACATCAGCTGGGCAGCAGGAACAGGCACATCAGGCTGGGCAGCAGACAGGAACACCTCAGGCTGGGCAGCAGACAGGAACACCTCAGGCTGGGCAGCAGGCACTGGCACATCAGGCTGGGCAGCAGACAGGGCACATCAGGCTGGGCAGCAGGCACGGGCACATCAGGCTGGGCAGCAGGCACGGGCACATCAGGCTGGGCAGCGGGCACGGGCACATCAAGCTGGGCAGCGGGCACGGGCACATCAAGCTGGGCAGCGGGCACGGGCACATCAAGCTGGGCAGCGGGCACGGGCACATAAAGCTGGGCAGCGGGCACATCAAGCTGGGCAGCGGGCACGGGCACATCAAGCTGGGCAGCGGGCACGGGCACATCAAGCTGGGCAGCGGGCACGGGCACATCAAGCTGGGCAGCGGGCACGGGCACATCAAGCTGGGCAGCGGGCACGGGCACATCAAGCTGGGCAGCGGGCACGGGCACATCAAGCTGGGCAGCAGGCACGGGCACATCAAGCTGGGCAGCGGGCACGGGCACATCAAACTGGAGGGCTGGCAGCGGGTCATCAGACTGGAAAACTGGCAGCGGGTCATCAGACTGGAAAACTGGCAGCGGGTCATCAGACTGGAAAACTGGCAGCGGGTCATCAGACTGGAAAACTGGCAGCGGGTCATCAGACTGGAAAACTGGCAGCGGTCATCAGACTGGAAAACTGGCAGCGGGTCATCAGACTGGAAAACTGGCAGCGGGTCATCAGACTGGAAAACTGGCAGCGGGTCATCAGACTGGAAAACTGGCAGCGGGTCATCAGACTGGAAAACTGGCAGCGGGTCATCAGACTGGAAAACTGGCAGCGGGTCATCAGACTGGAAAACTGGCAGCAGGACATCAGACTGGGAAGCTGAGACATCGGGCTGGAAGGCCGGCACCAGGACATCAGACTGGAAGGCTGGGACATCAGGCTTGAGGGCTGGAACATCAGGCTGGAAGGCTGGAACATCAGGCTGGAAGGCTGGCATCGGAACATCAGACTGGAAGGCTGGGACATCAGGCTGGAAGGCTAGGACATCAGACTGGAAGGCTGGAACGTCAGGCTGGAGGGCTGGCACCAGGACATCAGACTGGAAGGCTGGGACATCAGGCTGGAAGGCTAGGACATCAGGCTGGAAGGCTGGAACATCAGGCTGGAGGGCTGGCACCAGGACATCAGGCTGGAAGGCTAGTACTGGCTCTTCAGGCTGGATTGCTGGCACCTCCGGCTGGAACTCTGGCGCTTCAGGCTGGGACAGATTAGTGGGTGTGGAGGCAGATTGGGTTACTGGCAGGATCGTTTTGGTCGGGAAGAACTTTCGTTTTTTCTTTGACTTGGTCGCTGAAGCTTTGTAGGTTGGGGGTGCAGCAGACAGGAAAGGAGTGTTGGGATTTGGCAGAGAAGAGGTAGGGGAGTTGTATGCAGGATAGGTACAGGGAGAGGAGACCGGATATGAATATTTGGTTGGGAGCAATGTATACTGGGTGGCAACTGAGTTTGGCATGGGTGATGGGGAAACATACATTTGTGGATTTGTAGGCAGCTGAGAAGAGGCAGGGGGGTTAAATGCAGGATAGGTACAGGGAGAAGAGACCGGATATGAATATTTGGTTGGGAGCAGTGTATACTGGGTGGGAACTGGGTTTGGTATGGGTGATGGGGAAACATACATTTGGGTAGGCTGGTGTCTGATGGCAGAAGTGGTTTGTTTGGCTGGGGCTAATTGCATCATGCCAGACCATGCTGAAAGTATGGGTTGTACAAATTGTGAATTCAAGTTTCCCTGTCTAACAAAAGACTGCGCAGACACAATGCATTCAGAAATCACCTGTGGGGAACAGCCAGAGTAGTGCTCAAAAAAGTCGTCGGGATCATCTTCAAAAAGCCATACTAGGGATACAACCTGACTCATATCAAAAGGGGGAGTGAAATCATCACGGCCCTCAGGAATACAGGGCAGGGCCAGCTCGGCACAAATCTGGATCAGGGGCTGCACGTCCTCAAAAAGAAAATGGCCCTGATCAACAAAAGCATGGGCTATACGGTTGCACTCCAGTAGTTGCTCCCTAGTATAGCCACCCAAAGTCTGATAACAAAGATCTCTTTCTTCCAATGCCAGGAGTGAAAGATACAAAATATCTTCCAGCTGCATCTTCCTTGACAAAAGCAAGTGTCCAGACCCAATTCCCAAGTGCAGCCGATCTGTTAGTATGGCTTCAGTATTCTGTTAGGGATGGAGCCTAAACACAGGCATCCAACACAAGTGAACAGATCGATGGGCTGCACTAAAGGAATCAGGCTCCAAAAGGTAGTGATAAAGATATATTTATTAATAATAAAGACAGACATAAACACAGCAACCACAAACAAGCAAGAACACAAATAACACTGCAAACCCCCAAGCCCTAATCTAACTAACTAACTATACACTTCAAGGAAATGGAACATATATATATACAAGGCAGGGAGGAGAGACCAAGGGGGAAACAGGAAGCAAGGGAACATCAAGGCAGGAGACAGGGGACGGGTCTCAGGAACCAGGTAAGGGGGACAACATCCAGGACAGGGCAGGAAGCAGATAACGGGTCAAGTTACAGGTACAGGTACAGGTTACAGGTACAGGATCAGGTTTCAGGTACAGGATCAGGTTTCAGGATCAGG
The DNA here is from genome assembly GCA_028564925.1 of Lithobates sylvaticus. Lineage (NCBI taxonomy): Eukaryota > Metazoa > Chordata > Amphibia > Anura > Ranidae > Lithobates > Lithobates sylvaticus. The sequence goes on along the minus strand of CM053027.1, from coordinate 618,148,943 downwards.
TTTCAGGATCAGGATCAGGTTTCAGACAGGCAAGGGCTACAGAAAGGAATACTGAAGCACTGAACCTCAGTGAAGGACAGGCTTATATACCCAGCAAATCCACAACAGGTGTAGCCTGATTCCTGGCATGTCCATCTGCTGGGAGACCCCCTATGGTGGCCACCAGAACTGCACCCTTTGATGTTGAAGGAAGTAGTGACACCACCAGGCGATCCAGGTAATAACACCATTGCTGACAATGTCCATCGGCTGGGAGACCCCTGCTGGTGGCCACCAGAACTGCACCCTTTGATGCCAAAGGAAACAGTGACACCAGCAGGCGATCCAGGTAATAGCACCGTTCCTGACAAGAAAATATAGGTCCTATGTGTGCTCACAACACACTATAAGTCCTATGGGTGCTGACACAAACACACTATAGGTACTATGTGTGCTGACAAGAAAATATAGGTCCTATGTGTGCTCACAACACACTATAAGTCCTATGGGTGCTGACACAAACACACTGTAGGTACTATGTGTGCTGACACAAACACACTATAGCTGACACAAACACACTATAGGTACTATGTGTGCTGACAAGAAAATATAGGTCCTATGTGTGCTCACAACACACTATAAGTCCCATGGGTGCTGACACAAACACACTATAGGTACTATGTGTGCTGACAAGAAAATATAGGTCCTATGTGTGCTCACAACACACTATAAGTCCTATGGGTGCTGACACAAATACACTATAGGTACTATGTGTGCTGACAAGAAAATATAGGTCCTATGTGTGCTCACAACACACTATAGGTCCTATGGGTGCTGACACAAACACACTATAGGTACTATGTGTGCTGACAAGAAAATATAGGTCCTATGTGTGCTCACAACACACTATAAGTCCTATGGTTCCTGACACAAACACACTATAGGTACTATGTGTGCTGACAAGAAAATATAGGTCCTATGTGTGCTCACAACACACTATAAGTCCTATGGGTGCTGACACAAACACACTATAGGTACTATGTGTGCTGACAAGAAAATATAGGTCCTATGTGTGCTCACAACACAGTATAGGTCCTATGGGTGCTGCCACAAACACACTAGAGGTACTATGTGTGCTGACGAAGAAATAGAGCTCCTATGTGTGCTCACAACACACACACTAGCTCCTATGTGTGCTGACACAAACACAATATGGCTCCTATAAATCCCTGCCTGGAATGGGACAGAAGGTTGGGACAGAAGTTGGGGTGCAATGCTGTTCTAACAGCACTGCGATTGGTGCTACTGCAATGCTGTACTAACAGCACGCACACACCAGACTAATCCCCAGCAGCAGCTAATATCACACTCTGTGCAATCAGCAGCAATGATCAGTAATGATTTGAATGACTCAGGTCATGAGTTAGCAATGGTTTAGCAAAGAAGAAAATCAATCAGCAGACTGCTCTTCTAAAAGCCGGAACACATGTGCCCTGGGCCGACAGCGTGGCGGCCTTTTATAGAGTGGGGCGTGTACTAAAGCCCCTGAGCTTTAATTGGCTACAGGCGTCCTGCCTGTAGCCAATTATTGTTCTCCTAGTTTTCGGCGCTGTGATTGGCGGTCACAGTGCATGCTTGGCCAATCATCAGCCAGCAATGCACTGCGCCGGCCGCAATGCATTGCGGGCCGCTCGCATCACACGAATGTGATGCGAACGGCCCAAATAGTTCTGGGCAGCCGAGCGGGCGAACGCCCGGTGCTCGATTCGAACGCGGGTTCGAATCGAGCACCGGGCCCATCCCTATTGGTGACCCTTGTTAATTTGACTTTGTATTTTTGAAATGTACCTGCCTACTCACAAATAAACTGTCCTTTTTTAAGTAAAACACATAGGCAAGTATTTATTTAACCAAAAAAAAAACCTTTATTAGGGGGTCATAATCAAATAAAGAGGGAGGCAACGCTGGAGAAACTGGGGAAATTGGCGAAGCCTTTGGCCCCCAGGGCACACATCAACTATTTAAAGGCAAAAATTGGTGGCCTGAGGAGTCCATATCTAAGGGAGAACAGTCTGGTCCAGAAGTCCAAGAGATCAGGAAGAGCAACAGATGACATCTATGTCCCCAGGCTGTGGTCATATAACAGCCTGCATCTTCTGTCAGACCAGACTGAACCCAGGCCATCACTCTCTGGTCTTCCTTAGACACTTCCCTCCAGGCTTCCTTCCAGGCTGTGGCTCTGCTCTTGTAGTTGTGGCAGGAGGTAGGGGGAGGAGAAGTGCGATGGTTGACCTCCCAGCTGCCACTTGCCACAGCCTCCTCCCGGCTGAGGTCTTCCTGTGTATGAAAATGGGACATAATTTTTGTTTTTTGTTCACCAATCACACAATTTTCAGCTCATGACTGTTGCAAATTGAATGTTAATAAATAGAACAGACTATCATTCAGAGCCCAGCATTTTTCCTTCTTGCAACAATCATTTTTGGTCACTACTGTCTATTGATATGTAAAACACTTTGTTAAATCAGAACTTACTGTTCACTAATAACATCTAGTTAACATCATTAAATGTACAACAATAAATATGTTGAACAATGCTATACCTGTCTCAAGCTGGGCCCTCCACATGTTGCTGCCTGGAAGGCCCAGGTTGGACATTGGAAGCCTCAGCTGGGGGGTAGGAAGCCTTGAAGGAAGACGGTAGAGTGTTGGCCTGGGTTCCCTCTGGTCTGCCAGAAAATGCAGCCTGTCATAGTACAACATCCTGGGGACATAAATGTCATCTGCATCTCCTGATCTCAGGGAAATCTGGACCTTCATGCGCTCCCTCAGATATGTACTCCTCATGACATAAATTTTGGCCTTCACATAGGTGCTGCAATTCCTCCGCTCACAGTTTGTACGTACGACGCATGCGTGTTCCGTTTTATACAGTGCGCATGCGTGAAACACCGCCCGCCCTGACGTTCTTTCTAGTCGAGACACAGCAGGTGCGCACTAATTATTCTACTAACGAGGAGGAGGAGGATGACGAAAGCCCGGAGCCAGAAATGTCCCGATCCCGGAGGAGAAGATTTAAGGCCTCAAATATGCCTCAAATATGTCCTTTGTAGAGATGGCGGAGATGGTGGACATATTGAAGAGGACTGACTATGATGGGAAGTATGGACCTTACCCCAACCCATATGTCAGAAAGGCCAAGATCATGACTAAAGTTGTGAAGAGTCTGCAGAAGAATTTTGGGGTACGACGATCCAAGGATCAACTGAGGAAACGCTGGTCAGACCTGAAACTGAGGGAGCACGATCGGTACAGAAAGATCAAGAGAGTTCTTCAAAACAGTAAGTAGTTGTCGTGTGTTCATATTGTTATTATTGCTTGCATACTGCTCCATGTGCTTTGATTTAATGTTGTACAGTTTAAAATGGCCACTTTCATGTTCATGGGTTCAACAATCATTCGTAGTAAACATCGTTTGTTCGCTCACTTCAAAAACAATGTTTTGGCAAGTTGCAGTTAACTATATTTGTTTAGGCCTATTTCTAGTCAAAGGAAGTTTGTGGTCTAGATGGCTTTGTAATCGAATGAAATGCAAACTTGATTCAGTGTAAAAGAGAGGACACTTTTACACATCTGGACTCAGGAGCACTAGTGTGGGACACCAGAAAACCCTTTTTATTAGGGTGTCCCACACACGTGCTCCAGTGGATACTATAGGGGTTTCTCCATCTGTGAAACTTGATCAAAACAGGTAAGTATTCCAGCTTTCTAAAGTCACAAAAAAACAGTTTTCAGCTTTGAACTCTGCCAAAAAAGACAATTGTATGACACTTCCAAGCAATGTTTCATATTCCTATTTCTGCCCTCAAATATCAGTGTGCTAAGTATTTATTTTTTACATTCTCATAGGGGAGAGAAGACTCGGGACGTCTGAGGACACCAGGGACCCCACACCTCCCAAAGAAGGGGAAATACCAACACCAGAAGCAGAGGAGGAGGTGGAAGAAGGAGAGGTTGTTGAAATTGCCAAAATTGTCACCACAACAGGAGAATGTCTGAGACCACAGCTTCAGGTAAGGTAATAGATGGATGCCTGCATATTTATAATACACGGTGTGTTTTATTTTGGTTTATTTTTAGGTGATGTGGATGTTGTGTAATTAGAACCGCATTTTACCAGTGAAAGTGCCCAGATCCTCATCGGGGAGATAATGGGGTGCAATCGCGATTTAGATAATCTCAAGAAAAACATCAATGAGGTTCAATAAAAAATTAAGAACATCATTGATGTTTTAGGGAGAATCTGAAACACCCAAAACTAGCTAGCATCCATTTAGTTTTTAAAAAAAAAACACTTTTATATAAAAAAAAAAGCCAAATTTGGAAGATGCACACAGTGTGTCAACATGTGCTATCTCCCATCATGGGGGATCAATGTACGTGTTTTGTGGGTGCAACCCCCTCCTTGCTACTAAAGTGGCTGAGATGAAGGGGGTTGCACACCCAAACACGTACATTGATCCCCCATGATGGGAGATAGCACATGTTGACTTTAGGCATGGGATCAGGAGGAAAATGCCCAGTTTGATTCTCAATTTGTGTGTGTAGCGCCGGCACTTTTTCAAAGTGTGTGCTATGCATGTAAATTTCGTTTTTGCTCAGGACTATAACTAAGTCTTGGGGTTAATTGTGCTAGGTTATGCTTTGGCATCAGTTTGGCTGGGCTGTATTGAGGTTCTGCCTGGTCATAGGTGAGATGAGCACCTGTGACAGGCCTTAGAACGCAGTCTGGTTTGACGCATTGGGTACCAATCAGTGGGCACGTTTGTCCTGCTGTGTATTCCGAGGGGGGTACTTAAGGTGCTGAAGTCACGTGGTTCTGGGTTACGTTCTGGGCTCCGGCCCGCGGAGTTACGTTCTGGGCTCCGGCCCATTTTTTTTTCGAATCGTTACGAATCGTTAGTAGAGTTACGAATCGTTACGAATCGTTAACGCGGCTAATGAATTGTCGGTTCTCATAACACAGAGAACAATTTGAATCCAACTACAAATATCGAATTTCAATTTCAAGTTACGAATCGTTACGAATCGTTACGAATCGTTACGAATCGTTACGAATCGTTACGAATCCAACTACAAATATCGAATTTCAACTAATATGAAAGAAATTATAATAGCGGATATAACGAATGCTTCGAATGAATTCGAGATTCAGTATATCTAATATAGAGAACTGTTCCTGCACAAAGTGTAATTTTTGCAGGAAAAAAAGCTATTTAAAATCAATTGCGGCTAATAAAAAGTCGGCTACGTAACACGGAGAACAGTCATTCATTGAAAAAAAAAAAGCGTGGGGGTCCCCCCAAATTCAATAACCAGGCCCTTCAAGTCTGGTATGGATATTAAGGGGAACCCCAGCGAAAAAAATTAAAAAAAATGGCGTGGGGTCCCCCCCCAAATATCCATACCAGACCCTTCAGGTCTGGGATGGATTTTAAGGGGAACCCCGGCCAAAAAAAAATGGCGTGGGGTCCCCCTCAAAATCCATACCAGACCCTTTATCCGAGCACGCAACCTGGCAGGCCGCAGGAAAAGAGGGGGGGACAAGAGCGGCCCCCCCTCCCGCCTGAACCGTACCAGGCCACATGCCCTCAACATTGGGAGGGTGCTTTGGGGGTCTGAGACCCCCAAAGCACCTTGTCCCCATGTTGATGAGGACAAGGGCCTCATCCCCACAACCCTGGCCGGTGGTTGTGGGGGTCTGCGGGCGGGGGGCTTATCGGAATCTGGAAGCCCCCTTTAACAAGGGGACCCCCAGATCCCGGCCCCCCCTGTGTGAAATGATAAGGGGGTACAAAAGTACCCCTACCATTTCACCAAAAAAGGTGACAAAAATTGTAAAAATGACAGGAAACGGTCTTTGACAATTCCTTTATTAAAATCTTCTTTCTTCTGGTCTTCCTTTCTTCATCCTTCGGTTTCTTCATCTTCTCCTTCCGTCATCTTCTTCCATCTTCTTCTTCCTCCGATCCGCTTCTTCTTGCTCCGGTCTTCTCGTCCTTCTCGTCCGGCATCGGCGTCTGTTCTGTCGGGCCGCTCCTCGCAATGGGAGGCTCCCACTCTGTGAGGCTTCTCTCCGGCTGACAGGTCTTTTATAACGGAGGGCACCTGGTAACCCCGCCCCCTCTGACGCACGGGGACGTCATGGGGACTTCCCTATGGCTTTCCCCATGACGTCAGATGGGGGGCGGGGTCACCAGGTGCCCTCCGTTATAAAAGACCTGTCAGCCGGAGAGAAGCCTCACAGAGCGGGAGCCTCCCATTGCGAGGAGCGGCCCGACAGAACAGACGCCGACGCCGATGCCGGACGAGAAGACCGGAGCAAGAAGAAGCGGATCGGAGGAAGAAGAAGATGGAAGAAGATGCCGGAAGAAGAAGATGAAGAAACCGAAGGATGAAGAAAGGAAGACCAGAAGAAAGAAGATTTTAATAAAGGAATTGTCAAAGACCGTCTCCTGTCATTTTTACAATTTTTGTCACTTTTTTGGTGAAATGGTAGGGTTACTTTTGTACCCCCTTACCATTTCACACAGGGGGGGGCGGGATCTGGGGGTCCCCTTGTTAAAGGGGGCTTCCAGATTCCGATAAGCCCCCCGCCCGCAGACCCCCACAACCACCGGCCAGGGTTGTGGGGATGAGGCCCTTGTCCTCATCAACATGGGGACAAGGTGCTTTGGGGGTCTCAGACCCCAAAGCATCCTCCCAATGTTGAGGGCATGTGGCCTGGTACGGTTCAGGCGGGAGGGGGGGGCGCTCTCATCCCCCCTCTTTTCCTGCGGCCTGCCAGGTTGCGTGCTCGGATAAAGGGTCTGGGATGGATATTTGGGGGGGACCCCACGCCATTTTTTTTTTTTTGGCCGGGGTCCCCCTTAATATCCATTCCAGACCTGAAGGGCCTGGTTATTGAATTTGGGGGGACCCCTACGCTTTTTTTTTTTTGTTATATATCAATGAATGACTGTTCTCTGTGTTACGGAGCCGACATTTCATTTGCCGGCAATAGCCGCGATTGATTTTAAATAGCTTTTTTTTCTGCAAAAATGACATTTTGTCATTCGAATTCATTCGTTATATCTGCTATAATAATTTCTTTTGAATTAGTTGAAATTCGATATTGGTAGTTGGATTCGAATAATTTGGAGCTGAAATTCGTAAACAGAATTTTTCCTGCAAAAATGACACTTTGTCATTCGAATTCATTCGAATTCATTCGAATCATTCGTTATATCCGCTATAATAATTTCTTTCATATTAGTTGAAATTCGATATTTGGTAGTCGGATTCGAATAAATTTGGCGACGAAATTCGTAAACGGAATTTTGTATTCCGTACGGAATTCATATTTGAAAAAATTCGTACTACGGATTCGTAAATTCGTACGAATTTCGAAAAATTCGTACGAATTACGAATTCGTACAAACTAATCGCACATGTCTACTGCTGACTCCAGGGTCCTGGTCCTCCTGACTAGTCCCAGAGACCCTCATGGTCTGGGGTGGGGATCCATCCGTTTCCGAGCCTCAGAACTGGCTAGTTCGAGGCACAGTAACTGAAGGAGGATTCTGAAGTGTTCTGGTGCCGTCTCAGGATTGGAGAGGCCCAGCAACTCTACATGCGACCAGGGGAAGGACTCTTCGTAGTAGGGCCACGCACAAGGCTGGCTGCTCGGTAAGAGCCTGGAAGCGGAGCTGTATGGATACTAGTTGAATCCGCATTTCTTACGGTATCGCCGGATTGGCTGAGAGATACTGGTACTGTAAGAAAAGTTCCTAACCCATCCTTCAGTTGCAACTAAGTTCCTGTGAGAGACTTTCGTGTGTTCATCTTAAGTTTCACAACCAAGTCTGTGGCAGACACTTTGCTAAGCTGAAATCACTTGTTGGCTGCTAGATCTACAAACAAGGATTTATCCAACAGTTGCGTTATCCAGTTGCGAGTGGCTACTCCCTGGATCAGATAAAGAGAGACATTTATTTAAGTGTCAGCAAGTTCCAAGTGCCTGAGCTTCTATACCCTTACCCTCTATTCCCAACTGAGAGACTATGTTTTGTTCAACGTTTCATGCAAATAAAAATCCTAAACAGGAATTCAAGCGTCAGTCTCCACAGTTACTGGGTACTAACCCTGGGAACCCCTAGACAAGAACGATGAGCTACAAGGCAGAGGAGCTAATCGGTAAGCCCAGAAAAACATAGCCGCCCCTAGGGGTTATGGCGCTACATGTGCATATTTTAAACTTGGCTTTTACAGGGGTGACACCCCATGTGATGAAGGCAATATCAACACAGTTTGGACATACACATGTCTGATATTGTCTTCACTTTTCAAAGTTGAACTTTGTAAGTTCCTCAGTTCAGTATGTTATGCTTTGATACATGCCTGTTTCCTCAAAAACGGCAAGTTATATTAATTTTACAAAAAATAATGTTATATACACCAAATATGTTGGTTTGTTGTAAAACCCTTTTATAAACGCACATGTGAATGTGCTTTGAGTAAAAAGTTTAATTAGCAACAATGTATGGCTTCCTTTTTCAATGCACAAAAGCAGTATTTGTCGTAAAGTTGTTGTTTTCTGTGACAATGGGTGTTATTTACTAAAGTCAAATCAACTTTGCAGTTTCAGGTGCACTTTTGAAGTGAAATTGTAGTGCATAGTGGATTTTCCTTTAGTAACCAACACCCACAGTGCTTTTAAATTTGCCCCAATCACGCCATTTTCATGACTCCCACACATGTCTGCCATGGTGCTGAAAATGAGCAATACTTTTGTCAGTAATGCACTATATACATTAAAACAAAAACAAGGTGTGTGTAGCAGACCCACAACATAATAAGATTATTATCTGAAGAAGAGACTGTCACCTCATCTGGCACAGAAATTTGTTTTGCACTGTTGAAGAAAAAGGCCCAAAATAAATAAAGAAAGCTAGGAGACACCTAAAACAAACCCACGCAGTAAATGAAAACAAATATTATAGCAGTTTGATAATTAAATGTATTAAAAAAATGCCTCTCAGACATTGGTCTGGCATATCAATGGCCCCCCTACCCGTAAAGTACTCAGTGTATCTGTTTCGGACCTCACGGGCGCTTTGGGGGGGGGGGGGGAAGCCAGGACGGCCAGCTTCAAGGGCCGTCAGGTTGGCATGTTCTGGTAATAAGTCTGAGTCAGGCCCAACTGAGGCCACATAGTTCAGAGAGTACTTTTTCAAAAAGTTGTGCAGAATGCAGCAGGAAAGGACAATATGATTGAGTTTATATTCCGCCATGTGGATGGGTGTCAAGAATAGGCGGAACCGGCTGGCCATTATCCCGAAAGCATTCTCCACCACTCTTCTGGCTCTGGCCAGCCGGAAATTAAAAACCCTTTGGTCCGGGGTGAGGGTCCTCATAGTAAATGGCCACATCAGATGGTTTCCCAGCGCAAATGCTGCATCCGCGACGAAGACGAAGGGGAGTCCTTCCACATACTCCTCTGGAGGTGGCAAGCCCAAACTGCCACTCTGGAGACACCAGTAGAACTCCGTCTGCGCGATCACTCGACCATCCGTCATCCGGACATTTTTCCCCACGTCCACATACAGGAAGTCATATGTCGCTGACACCACCACCAACATCACAATACTATTATACCCCTTTGTAATTATAATAGTAGGACCCGAGTTTGGGGGTGGGACGATGCAGACGTGTTTCACATCAATTGCACCTCCACAGTTGGGAAAGTCCCAACGGGTGGAAAAGTCGGAGGCCACAGTCTGCCATTCCTGTGGCGTTGAAGGAAACTGTGGATTCAAACAATGCAAGCAGATTAGACACAAACATTTTTGGCCAAGATCAGTATAACATTTTTGGAAATGAGTATTTAAAGCCAAAAATATAAGGTCCCCTTATCAGATTCCTCACCCCATCTGATGGCCCATTGCAAAAAATTAGGCGGGGGGGGGGGGGATGTTTTGGACAGGTAACCCTCTCCACTTCATTGAGAGCTGAATGCATAATAATGTGTGATACTTTGGCCAGCCCCTCCTTACTTACACTATTGGCAGCCCACTGGACAGGTAAGAATATCATAATCCCCCCCAAAAAAGGAACAAATGGAAGCACATTTTTACATTGTGATACTACCTATCAAGATAATAATAGTATAAAAAAAAACTTTAAACAGTAGCAGTTGAAAGTATTGAGGCAGGCCCTTGCACTACATGCTTTGGTGAATTCATCCATAAATATGACCACAAAAGAGGTAGGTATAGTGTGTATGTGTTTGGCAAAGTCAGCAGATAGAGGATTGGTATCAGCTGACTTAGCGGTTGGGGTGAGGGGGGGTTACTAATGAGTTTGGCCCACCAAAAAAAAAACCTCTGGCAATCTGCATGAATTTAAGAACACACATAACATTTGTGCAGATTTTAGGGGGTGTTTAGGGGAAAGCACTACTATGGAGCTGCCAAAATACATTGCTAAGTGACTAGGCTATAGTTGTATATGGGCCCAGGAGAGCATGCTGGTGAGGTTAGTGAAGGCAAATATGCATTAAGGACAAAAAAGGAACTTTTAAAGCTTCCAGCATGCATGAGGACAAAGGGGCACAGCATATTACAGCATATTACAATCATGGTAATTAGGGAAGGATGAAAGAAATACAATACATTAGCAAACATTAAATACATAGAATGTGATGTTAAAGGAGAAATCTTACCTTAATATAGTCCTTCTGCAGGACCTGGATGATGGCATAACAGGTCTCTGGGATAATGATCCCCAGAGCCTGGGGGGAGATGCCTGTCGAGAACTTGAGGTCCTGAAGGCTTTTCCCCGTCACCAAGTACCGCAACGTGGCGACTAGCCTCTGCTCCGGAGTGATGGCTTGCCACATGCAGGTATCCTGCCTGCTGATATAAGGGCGAACATATTACAGCGCACACATTCAAGAATGACATTTCCTGCAGGGCTAGTTAAAAACACCTGAACATATTCAAAAAATACGGGGGTTTGGTCACACTATATGGTAATATAGTGCTAAGCCCACTTATTGCGACAAAGTACCCCGAATTAGTGGGTCCTACCCTAGTAATAGTATGAAAAATCCTGCATCTCAACCATGGGAGCCAAACTCCTCTATGTGGGAGAACTGAAGGGATTCCTCCTATGCACTGGTGGCCACTAAATAAGAGGTAATGAAGAGGGGAAGGGTTTATTACAACATTCAAAAACATATTTAAGAAGCACACCCTAATGCGTTTAGATTCAAGATGGCGCTGCCATAAGACCAACAAACACTAATCTAAATGCATTAGGGTGTGCTTCTCAAATATGTTTTGTATGTTGTAATAAACTCTGACCAGGTTTTTTTTGGGTTAGAGCAACCCTCCCCCTCTTCATTACCTCTTATTTAGTGGCCACTAAATAACGGATTTTGTGGTCGGAATGTCCGACCATGTGTACGGGGCATAAGTGTGCTATTCTGATTCTATTGTCAGTGTAAAATATCAGTTTAGTGTGAATGTAGGGATAGTTCAGTCAGTGTGAGTGTCCGTTTAACACCTTATATTTCATTGCGTTACTGCAAGTTTAACGCCATATAGTTCTGTGCGTTATTGCAAATTTAACACCGTATATTTCATCACATTACTGTTAGTTTAACGCCATATAGTACTGTGTGTTACTGCAAGTTTAACGCTGTATATTTCTTTGTGTTACTGCAAGTTAAACGCCATATATTTTATTGTGTTACTGCAAGTTTAATGCCATATATTTCATTGTGTTACTGCAAGTTTAACGCCATATAGTTCTGTGCATTACTGCAAGTTTAACGCCATATAGTTCTGTATGTTACTGCAAGTTTAACGCTGTATATTTCATTGCGTTACTGCAAGTTTAATGCCATATATTTCATTGCGTTACTGCAAGTTTAATGCCATATATTTCATTGCGTTACTGCAAGTTTAACGCCATATAGTTCTGAATGAATGAATGAATGAATAACTTGTATAGCGCTACAATGCGAACTGAATCGCCTCAAGGCGCTGTATTGGCGTTTGGTTATCCAGCTTCTAGAAGAGGTAGGTCTTCAGTTTCTTCCTGAAGGCCTGATGGTTTTCTTCCATGCGAATGTCGGTTGGTAGAGCGTTCCATAGCCGTGGTCCCTGGACAGCGAATCTCCGTTCCCCCTTTGATTTGTAGCGGGATTTAGGAATGAGGAGAAGGTTTTGATTAGCCGATCGAAGACTGCGATTCGGTGTGTAGTGTTTTATTTTCTCACGAAGGTATTGCGGAGCGTTTCCATGTGTGCATTTGTGGGTGAGGCAGAGGGTCTTGAATGCGACCCGATTCCTTACGTTTAGCCAATGTAGGTTCCTCAGGGAAGGGGCGATGGATTCCCAGGGTTTTTTCCCTGTTATCAGTCTTGCCGCCGTGTTTTGGATAAGTTGTAAGCGCGCAAGTTGATATTGGGGTAATCCTATGTAAAGGGAGTTAGCGTAGTCCAGTCGAGAATTGATGATCGTTCCAACTACCACTGCTTTGTCCTCCTTTGGAATGAAGGGGATGAGTCTGCGTAGCAGGCGGAGCAGATGGTGTGATCCACTGACTACTGCTCCTATTTGGGCATCCATTGACATTTCTGAGTCAAAAATGACTCCGAGACTCTTGGCCTTGGTCCTAGGGGCGATGGTCTGTCCAAAAATGGTGGGTGGTGTCCAAGGGATCTTGGTTCGGGGGTTATGATTTGCATGTAGTATAAGAAGTTCTGTTTTTGATTCATTAAGTTTGAGGGAGCTAGTAGTCATCCAGTCGTCTATCATAGTGAGGCATTTTCCTAATTGCTGATGATGGTCTTTTTGTCCGGTGATACGAAAGTATAATTGAGTGTCGTCAGCGTACGAGTGGAAGCAGAGGTCTGATCTTCTGATGATGTTGAGGAGTGGACGAATGTAGATGTTGAAGAGCACTGGCGACAAGGGTGATCCTTGAGGGACTTGCCCGGGTTTCAGAGGTGAAAGCTCCTAGTTTCACCGTCTGAGAGCGATTTCCTAAGAAGGATCCGAACCATTGTAGATCTGAGCCGGTGACTCCTGCTACTTCTGTAAGGCGGATGAGTAGAGTATTGTGGTCCACAGTATCAAACGCTGCGCTGAGGTCCAACAGTACCAGGAGACATGATTCTCCGTCATCTGCTGCTTCAAGGACGTCGTCCCATAACTTCAGGAGTGCGGTTTCTGTCCCATGGCCTGGGCGGAATCCTGATTGTAACGGATCAAGGAGTGTGTGTGTGTCCAGGTGGCGTTGTATCTGTTGTACTACCACTTTCTCCATAATCTTGGAGATGTTGTTCAAGCTTGTTATCGGTCTGCGGTGGTTGGGGTCCCGGGGGTCGAGGTTGGGTTTCTTTAGCAGGGGTTTGATGATGCCTTGTTTGAGGGCACCTGGAACAATCCCTTCTTTGAATGATTGATTTATGAGGTGCGTTATGGTGGGAGCCAGGATGTCGGAGCATTCTTTCAGGAGTTTTGTGGGGATGATGTCAATAGAGGATGTGCTGTCTATGAGATTTTTGATGATGTTTTTAGTGGTATCCGTGGTGATTGGGATCAGAGAAAACTTTGGTGGTTGAGGGATGTTTGTGTCGATATCGACTTTCTGGTTGCCTGCCGTCGGATGTCTTTTTCTGATCAATTGTTTTCCTAATGTTGACGATTTTATTGATGAAAAAATCTGATAATTCATTGCAGAAATCTTGGGTTTCATTAGCGGGGGGCTGTAAGCATGCCGGGTTCATCGACTGAGCGACTATTTTAAAAAGTTCCCGGGGCCGATTTAAGGCCGCTGAGATGGTATTTGAGAAATAATCTTTTTTTGCTTTGAAGATTGCCTTCTGATAATTCTGTGTCAGCCCTTTGTATTTAGTGTGATTTCCCTTGGTGGGATTTATTCTCCATGCTCTTTCGGCTCTTCTGCGTTCTTGCTTGAGTAGCGTGAGCGAGCTGTTGAACCATCCTGCGTTTTTCCTCTTGATGAGTGTTCTGCGTTTTGGAGCCACTGAGTCAGCTGATTGTAGTAATGCATTGTTTAGGGAGCTGAGAGTTTGCTCCGATGAGTGGGTTAAATTCAGAGCTGCTATTTTGTTTGATAAAGTGGTTTTGAAGGAATCAGAGTGTAGTTCTGTGCGTTACTGCAAGTTTAACGTTGTATATTTCATTGCGTTACTGCAAGTTTAACGCCATATAGTACTGTGTGTTACTGCAAGTTTAACGCTGTATATTTCATTGTGTTACTGCAAGTTTAATGCCATATATTTCATTGTGTTACTGCAAGTTTAACGCCATATAGTTCTGTGTGTTACTTCAAGTTTAACGCTGTATATTTCATTGCGTTACTGCAAGTTTAACGCTGTATATTTCATTGCGTTACTGTGAAGTGTGTCTGTGTAGTGAATACTCAAAATAAAGTGCACCAAACACCACTTTTGATTGATTAAAGTGCATCCCTGTACACATTTACACATCTTTATTACATTTTGTAAATAAGTACGCCCTCCCCATCATGTCTGGGAGGACAGCAAGGAGAGGCAGATGTTCCCATGGCACTGTAAGGAGACCAGTTGCATATGTGTCCACAGACAAAGGTGGACATGGTCAGTCCTCTGGCAGGGCATTATTTCTTCTGTTTAGTGATGTTGCTATTCAGCCACAGCATACAGAGGAGGTGTTGGACTGGCTTACTGAACTGTCCTCATCCTCCTTATCCTCTGTCACCCAAGTAGAGACTAGTGCGCAGACCCCTGCAGCTGCCAGAGTGGCAAAACCTGCCTCCTTGTCCACAGCTATTCCTGCCATAGCCTAGCATCATGCATGGAGGCGTCAGCAGAGTTATTTGAACACAGCGTCAGCCACTTGCTCCTTGACGATGCACAGCCATTACTCCATTCAGATGTTGGTTCTGAGGTTGAGGAAGGCAGGAACACGAACCTACAGAGAGGGGAGAACGCTGGTACACAAATTGGCATTCATGTTCCCTCAGCCGCAGCGTATTGCCAAGTTGTTTCCAGTGGTAATGAGGATGGTCATCCCTGGATGTCACCTCCCTTTACACATTCATTTCCCATTATGTAGGTCTGATGTCAGTAGAACACTTCCTATCCACCGATTCACTTTTCAACCCACAACAAGTCCACTTCATACATGAGGCAACAACTTTTTTTTTTTCCCATGCCAATGGCTGCTCATAAAGGATTCATGCACTGTACTGTCACCATTTGAGGGGGCCACAAGGATGGTAAGCTGTGACAATGCATGCATCAGTGACACAATCCCTGTTGTGTTCCTGTTGGAGCAGACTCTGCGTGGCATTATGGACAGAGGCAGAGCAGTGGGACAAAGAGGAGGACTTCCTTTCCTCTCAAGGCCCACTTTATGCAGACACTATTGCTCCGATGCCACAGAACACACAAGAGAAGAGAGAGGAGGAGGAGGCGGCAGATTCTTGCAGTTTCAGAGGAATTGAAGCAGAGGAAGACATGCGTCAAACAGTAAGAGATGGTTTTCTATCCCCAGAACTCTTGGGAGTAGTACGTGCCTGGGAGGAGGCAGTTCCAGATACTGTAATCCTCAGTGTCCCCCGAGGTTTCTGCTTCTCATGCCTTCACAAATTTGCAGTGCATGGGCTCCCTCAACTTTTCAAAGCCTGCAAAAGGACCCAAGAATACACGGCGCAAAGGAAAAGGATCACTATTGGTTGGAAAGGGGTGCAGAAGAAGAAATCTCTTGAGGACACCTTAACGATTAGTTTATCAAACACTTTTCCCGACTCCTGTAGGTTACAGTGTTGTGGAAAAGGTGGCCGCCTAAGTGATGCATTTCTGAATTCTGTCAGCTTCCACATCCCATTGGCAGCATCTGCATCACATGGTGGATGATTATCTAGGGACAAAAACAGAGATGGAGAGCTTTCCAGTCAACAATCCACTGGCTTACTGGGTCATGAGAATAGACCACTTTCCCAGTATGCTATTAAGCTGCTGGGCTGCCCTGCATCCAGCATGCTTTCCGAACGGCATTCAGTGCTGCTGTAGGTTTTGTTACTGTCAAGAAGGACGTTCTGGCCACCCAGCTGTTTCCGGAAGACCTACCTGCAGAATCTCTTGCAGAGGAGCCAACCGGCGCACTCAGGTGCGCGCTGACGCTAACGGTTGCATGCGAGTGTGCGGTGACGTTAACGGGTGCACACTAACTCTGACGCTAACGGGCGAACGCGGGTGCGCACTAACGGGTGCGCACTAACACTTAGAAGTGCGCACGAGCATGCGTGTGCTTGAACTTGGCGCCAAAGGGGCTATTTAAAGGAACCTGTTACCTTGCTTCCTTGCTGTCCGGTCTACAGCAGTCCTGAGTTCCCCTGCTGTTCCTTTACCTGCTGATCTGATACCTGTTACCCAGCCTGTCTCTGAGCATTCTCTGTTTGCTGCCTGCCTCCGATCCCGGCTTGTCTTGACAATTCTTCTGCCTGCTGCCTTGGTACTGATCCTGCCCACCTGTGTATGACCCGGCCTGCTTCACCACTACGCCTCACCTGCTGCCTTGGTACCGTTCCTGCCCGCCAGTGCTCGACCCGGCCTGCCTGAGATCCGCTTGTGTCCTGATCTACAAGACACCTCCCAACTGCCTCTGTTTCCAGCTTCCGGTTGTTCCTGCGGTTCCTGCTGTTCCTGCTTGCCGCTGGTCCCAGCTCCAGTCCGCATCTCCTTCAGCTTCCTGAAGTCCGGACCAGCCCCTACATCTGTTACCTGTCAGACACTTGTGCCCCTTTTCACTCCTGAGCCCCTGTCTGCTCTATCAGAGGTTCTTGAGCCAAAGGAATACGAGAAGCCGCTCCCTGCATAAGTGGGCTCAACCACCAGGTACGTGATAGTTACTGATCATAGAACATGTCTGTCCACAGACTCCGTGGACCGTCTGACTTTTATCAAAATGAATCAGACGTGTCTGTCCACAGACTCCATGGACCGTCTGACTTTTATCAAAATGAATCAGACCTGGATTACCAGCAGCTATGAAGCCCCTGATGTAGATGTCGCAGATTAAGTGTTTTTGGGAAGTGGAATCTCTGCAGGACTTCTGGGCTGCCTAGTGTTGTGGGTCTTGATTTCATCTGGAAGAATAATTTGGTGTAGATTTCATGGGAACAATTAACACCTAAAGACTAATTTTTCCACACCTGTTTGACAGGTGCATATCATTGCAATTTTTGACAGCAAGCCCAACTCTTGCTTTCATCAGGAGTACCTCTATAGGGTTACAGTGTGAAGGTGCCATCGACACCCAAAGAACAATTTTTCCACACCTGTTTCACAGGTGCATATCATTGCAATTTTTGACAGCAAAGTCAATTCTTGCTTTCATCAAGAGTATCTCTATAGGGTTACGGTGTGAAGGCACCGCCAACACCCAAAGAACAATTTTTCCGCACCCATTACTTCTATCCAAAGTCTGTGGTAGAGACACCAGAATTTATCGAAAAAATCTTTAATCTTGTTCCCAGTGAACTACATTGTGGCCTCATCATACAGACTGGCTCCCCAACCCGTTGCTTACAAAATAAAGATAGCTTGCAGGGAAAATGTCATTTTTTTGGGGCTTTATAAATGCAATTATTGCTGCAGATGCTTTTATACACAGTACAGATGTGGCACTTTACAGGTGGACTAAGGGGGCCCCCTAGGCACTATATTAAAAAATTTTTTTAATTTTTATGCTTTCACTTTAAGCATCAATAAATCACTGCTCATTTAAAAATTACATTTTTTACAAACTTTTTTCATTGATACATTTCCCCCTGGGCAGTACCCGGACCCCCATAACCTTGTATGCCCATTTACTTGCATATAAGCCTTCAAAATGGCCACTTTTGATTTCTCATGTTCGGCTTCCATAGACTTCAATGGGGTTCGTTATTCGGTTCCGAACTTTCGCAATGTTAAAAAGTTCTGGTGCGAACCAAACAGGGGGTCGTTTGGCCCATCCCTAGTGGCTGCAGAACGCATAAATAGTCTAGGATCTGGAGCAGTCTGGTTCTTGTCCTGGAGGAGAAGTTCCCAGCCTGAAGTGCTACTGCCCTTCCAGATAGCTCAGCTAAGACCTACCTTAGGTCCCAGCTATGCTATTTTTTTGTTTATTACAGGTACTTCTATAGCACCGCCAATTTACACAGCACTTTACACACACACACACACATATATATATATATACTGTATATATGTATGTGTGTGTATGTGTGTGTATGTAGCGCTGGCTCCTGACGAGCCGGCGCTATTGTTTTTGAAAATTAAGTTGCCTGAAGCCACAGTTGGGCTTCAGGATAATTCTTCTAAATTTCTGGTTTCAGTACCAGTCCAGTTGGGTTGCACTGGGTTCTCCTTGACCGTAGGTGTCGCTGTCACCGCCGGCAAGAGTAGAAAGCAGTCTAGCTGGGTGCATTGAATGCCACTTACCTCTTGGAAGCAGCCCAGTGGGAGTGTTCTCCTGCTGTGCTTTCTGGGGGGGGGGGGGGGGGGTATTTAAGGTACCGACACGATGTGACAAAAAAAGTCTTTCCTGTCGCGTGGTTCTGGTGGTTCTCCTGACCCAGCCTCATGGCCCTCCTGGCCTGGGGTGTGGGACCAATCTTGGGGTTGGCTAGCCCGAGGCAACGTAACTGCAGGGGTAGGTCCGAGTGACTTTCGGAGCCTACTGATCCAAGGAAGGTCGGGGGCCGTCTCATCAGAATGGAGAGGCCCAGAAACTGAAGTACCCCAGGGGAGGACCCTTTCAGGAGAGGGCCATGCGCAAGGCTGGTTTCTCTGAAGGAGCCTGGAGGCTTAGTTGAAGGACACGACCTGGATCAACATTCATATGGTATCGCCGGATCGGCTGAGAGAACCTGGTACCATATGACATATCTTTAAAGTTCATCTAAAACCTCAGTGACCTAAAGTGTAACTTTCAAGTCTGTGGCAGAGACTTTACAGAGCATTCTACCGGCTGTTAGGCCTAGTGAGAGAGACCTATCTGGGGGACTGCAGGAATCCAGTTTGTGAAATTTCTCTGGATTCGTCAGATATCTTCACCTTGCAATCTAAGTACCTGAACTCACCCTTAACCCTCTACCCTTTACTAAGAGACTGTGTTCTATTTTCTGAATAAATAACCTAAAAAAAGATTCAGTGTCAGTCTCAACCATTTCTCTGGGTTAATTACCACGGGATCCCCAAGACGGAGCTACAACAGGTGAGGTAACGGTAAGCCCAAATAAAACCAGCAGCTCTTTTGGGGGGTCAGTGCTACATAAATATATATATATATATATATATATATATTATATATATATTTATACATTCACATCAGTCCCTGCCCACAAGAAGCTTACAATCTAAGGCCCCTTGCTCACATTCATACATACATATACTACGGCCAATTTAGACAGGATCCAATTTACTTACCAGCATGTCTTTAGAGTGTGGGAGGAAAGCGGAGTACCACACAGGCACAGAGAGAACATGCAAAGTCCAGGAAGGTAGTGTCGTGGTTGGGATATTCGAACAGAGACCCAGGTGCCGCCAGGTGGAGGTGTTAGCCACTAGCCACTGTGCTGCCCTCGTTTCACCTAGGATCTGGTCTGGAGAGTCCACTAAGGACATGTCTACCTGACACTGGAGGGAGGCATCCAAGTACCCAAGGACCTCAGGTAAGTAAAGACCTGAGTGCAGAATCTCAGTGACTGTTGCTCCTGTTAACCCTTGGTGCACTAAAACTGGCCTGGAACATTGCTAATGGTGTCCCGGTGCTGTCAATTCCCTGCATTATTGTTGAAGGAACTGTTCTGAGAAGTACCTGCAATGTGAAGAGTGCTCTTCTATTACTGTTCATTGTTCTGGGGTGTCCCACTGCTCCCTGTGCCCTATTCATGTTTGTTCAGCAATCGTGGGAAAGGAACCTGGGACAAAGTTAGCGGGCCCTTTCAGAGGGTGAACTCTATGTTCACAAAGCTCAATAGTTTAAGCTAAAAATTGTACACACCCAATGACTGGAGAGGCTTATTCTTTATTGGGCAGCTCAAGGAGGAGATGACTATTAGAATACTGTCTCTTTAGATTTTTTTAGTTATGTTTCAAATGTTTATTTGTAAAACAAAGATTACATATAGATATATATATATGTAAATCATGATCGTCCCATTCACTACTATATGTTTAAGAGTGGTGATCCCCCGTCTTGCCCATTGTGAGGGGTCCAGGATATCGTAAAGGTGAGGTGTGATTCCCCCATAGTGGAGTGAGTAGGGATATACAGTTTGGTTTGCTGTAAATAGCTCTGGCCTCCCGCCACACCCTGATTGTCATCTTCACGGGGGCCGTCAAGGGGTGGGGAGCTTTAATTCCCCTGTACACCAGGTTGCTCAATGCCGCATAAGACCCCAGAATAGCCGCCTCTAGTCTCACTGCTGGATTTTGTATGGGCCAACTTTAAAATTTAATAGGAGGTGACGTGCTTCCACTATATGCGCGCCTTGCCATTCACTGATAGGCTGGACGTGCATCTAATTCTTGCACTCACTTTCCCTAGAGCGAGGCGTGGAACCCATGTTCTCATGCATATATATTATGGTAGATTATTACTTAGAACCCCCAAACATTATATATTTTTTAAAGCAGAGGCCCTAGATAATACATTGGCAGGCTTTGAATTTTTTTATGTCACAATGTATTTGCACATGATTAGAACATGATTAGAGCCAGAGGCTCTAATAGGCTTCAAAAAAGGGTGGGCTCTGGGCGCAGAGCACTGTGCCCTGAACCCACCCAGTTGTGTGACAATAGCAAATGAATATTCGCTATTGTCACACTGATCCTCCTCCCAGCCAATCAGGAAGAGGGTCTTGAGACACGTCACCTGATTGGCTGAAAGGACAGGTGATCCTATTGAGGAGGAGGGAGGAGGTGGGAGGAGACACATGGCAGAAGCCGCTGTGATGCAGAGGAGGAGGAGACGCGATGGAAGCCGCCACCCATAGGAGCGCTGCCCGCCCTCGACCCAGATGGGGGGGTAAGTGTGGGGCTGGATTACCGACCAACTGCCAGCGGGGGGTGCGGGTGACCCAACTGACCGACAGACAGCATGGGGGGTGCCACTGCTGTTGTTTCCCGCCCCCCCCAAAAATAAAAACACCAGCCGCCACTGGATCCGACTGTATGTGTGAGCTCTGCCAGTGTACACTCTGACTGTGTCACACGGTATTTGCACAGCGGTTTCTCAAACGCAATTTTTGGGGAAAAATACACTTTTTTTTATTTCAATGCAAAAAAAAAAAAACAATACATGACCCTATTTTTTTGTAAATCATGAAAGATGATGTTACGCCAAGTATATAGATACCAAACATGTCATGCTGTAAAATTGTTCACACCCATGCAATGGCAACAAACGGCGTACATTTTACTATCCATAGGCGACGCTTTCAAAGCTTTTACAGGCTACCACTTTAGATTTACAGAAGAGGTCTGGTGCTACAATTACTGTCCATGATCTGATGTTTGCGGCGATACATTACATGTATGGAACAATTGCTGTTGTGTGTGTGTGTGTATGGGACCGATCGCACACGTTGGCCTTTGCATGCTAGTGCCGGAAGCCAGGGACATTAAATATTATACATGAAAGTAAAAAAATAAGGTCCCTGGGAACAATAAAAAAATCAGGACAAATGTATAAAGAAAAATAAGAAAACTAAAATTATTGTAAAATAATAAAAAAAATATATAATATAATAATAAACATATACAGTGCCTTGCAAAAGTATTCACCCCCCTTGGCATTTTTCGTGTTTTATTGCCTCACAACCTGGAATTAACATGGATTGTTTGAGGATTTGCATCATTTAATTTACAGAAAATGCCCACAACTTTGAAAATTTTTTATTTATATTTTTTATTGTGAAGCAAAGAACAAATAGGACAAAATAACAGAAAAAGTCAATGTGCATTACTATTCACCCCCCTAAAGTCAATACTTTGTAGAGCCACCTTTTGCGGCTATCACAGCTCCAAATCGCTTTGGATAAGTCTCTATGAGCTTGCCACATCTTACCACTGGGATTTTTGCCCATTCCCCCTTGCAAAACTGCTCCAGCTCCTTCAAGTTGGATGGTTTGCACTTGTGAACAGCAATCTTTAAGTCTGACCACAGATTTTCTATTGGATTGAGGTCTGGGCTTTGACTAGGCCATTCCAACACATTTACATGTTTCCCCTTAAACCACTCAAGTGTTGCTTTAGCAGTGTGTTTGGGGTCATTGTCCTGCTGGAAGGTGTGTTGTAATGTGTTGGCCAATTTATGTAGGATATTGTATTAAAGTAACATATTGACCAGAAATTCAGTTGAGTTGTCAAACCCAACTGAATTTAAACATATCAAAGGGACAGCTGAAGACCCTTTGATGTGTAAATATTATGCAAGTATACCTAGGTGTGTGAGGTATGGCCTTTTAACCTAGTTGAACATTTCAAAGGATACATTGTTCTAACTTAAGGATTTATTGATGGTAATTAGACTTGAGGGGGTATTCATGGTAAACATTTGGTTGACTTAGCAGAACCCCCCCCCCCCCCCCCCAGTGTCAGACCAGTATTGGAGAAGACATTCAGGCTGGCATTCAGTCTAATCTGTCTGAGAGGAGGGTTTGTGATTATGAAGGCACAGGTCTAGGAGAAATATTCGTTGTCATATATACTCTGTTGGATTTTTATCATCTGTTTCAAGACTGTTCTGTTTTGGAAGCCAATAAAGTCTCTCGCTGGAAGAATTGGGTTTGCTGCGGAACAATACTTATTAATAACTACTATTCATCTACCCACAATATATTATATCACTACAAGGTGAAACTCTGTCCTAGCCTCAAATCACACACAGAGTGGTACAGGTTTTGCTCATGGATATCCCTGTATTTAGCACCATCCATCTTTCCCTCAACTCTGACCAGTTTCCCAGTCCCGACTGCTAAAAAACATCCCCACAGCATGAAGCTGCCACCACCATGTGGGGATGGTGTTCTTTGGGTGATGTGTTGTAGGTTTGCGCCAGACATAGCGTTTTCTTTGATGGCCAAAAAGTTAAATTTTAGTCTCATCAGACCAGAGCACCTTCCTCCATACATTTTGGGAGTCTCCCACATGCCTTTTCTCAAACTCAAAACGTGCCATTTTGTTTTTTGCTGAAAGTAATGTCTTTCTTCTGGCCACTCTGCCATAAAGCCCAACTCTATGGAGCGTACGGCTTATTGTCGTCCTATGTACAGATACTCCAGTCTCTGCTGTGGAACTCTGCAGCTCCTCCAGGGTTACCTTAGGCCTCTGTGCTGCCTCTCTGATTAATGCCCTCCTTGCCCGGTCCGTGAGTTTTGGTGTGCGGCCGTCTCTTGGCAGGTTTGCTGTTGTGCCATGTTCTTTCCATTTGGTTATGATAGATTTGATGGTGCTCCTAGGGATCATCAAAGATTTGGATATTTTTTTTATAACCTAACCCTGACTTGTACTTCTCAACAATTGTTCCTTACTTGTTTGGAGAGTTCCTTGGTCTTCATGGCAGTGTTTGGTTAGTGGTGCCTCTTGCTTAGGTGTTGCAGCCTCTGGGGCCCCTCAAAAAGGTGTGTGTATATGTAATGACAGATCATGTAACACTTAGATTGCACACAGGTGGGCATCATTTCACTAATTATGTGACTTCTAAAGGTAATTGGTTGCACCAGAGCTTTGTATGGACTTCATAACAAAGGGGGTGAATACATACGCACATGCCAATTATCATTTTTCTATTTCTGAAAAATAGTTTTATGTATATATTTTTCTAATTTTACTTCACCAACTTAGACTATTGTGTTCTGATCCATCACATATAATTCAGATTAAAAAAAAACATTGAACTATAGGCTGTAATGTAACAAAATAGGTAAAAAGCTAAGGGGGTGAATACTTTTGCAAGGCACTGTAGTATAATATTCCATATTCCATATGTCAGAACCCATTTCTTACATCTACTGAGTTCTTACATGTAGCTTAGGTAGAGGCGTACAGAAATTCATGTAGAATAATATAACTTTTTTTTTTGTTCCTGCAGATTATTGCAGAATGAGATCCCTTGCTGGTATACTCTTTTCTGTCTGGCTGATATTTGGGATTCGGCAGACACAAGCGGTATGTAGACTGAAGTAAATGGTAACCAAGTAATAAATAAATGTATTATTTAAATGGGGTTGCAGTTCGGTGAGTAAAATAAGTATTTGATCTCCTGCCAACCAACAATAATTCTGGCTCCCATAGACTGGCTACTGTAGGTGCTCATGTGGTACATAGATTAGTCCTGTCAATGTAAGAAGGTCCTCCTAATGACAACTCATTATGTTTATAAAAGACACCTGTCCACAGAATCTCTTTCTTCCATTCAAACCTCACCATCATGGGCAACACCAGAGAGCTGTCAAAGGACGTCGGGGACAAGATTGTAGACCTACTCAAGGCAGGAATGGGCTACAAGACCATCAGCAAGAATCTTGGTGAGAAGAAGACAACTGTTGGAGCGATTATTCGCAAATGGATGAAATACAACATAACCGTCAATCGCACTCGGTCTGGAGCTCCGTGCAAGATTTCCCCTCATGGGGTGAGGATAATCATGAGAAAAGTGAGGGATCAGCCCAGAACTAAACGGGAGGAGCTTGTGAATGATCTCAAGGCAGTTGGGACCACAGTCACCAGTGTTGGTCATCTTACATCAAAAAAGTAATTAGTTAAGTTACAAATTACTTCTCCCAAAAAAGTAATTGAGTTAGTAACTCAGTTACTACATTGGAAAAGTAATTAGTTACTCAGCAAAGTAACTGACTTTTTTTTTTTATATTCTTAGGGGCGGGTCTAGTATTACTGTAAGCAAGGGGCGCGTTCCCCCTGCACGTCTATTTCCCCTCTGTACCCCCTGCACATCTGTTCCCCCCCAACACATATATCTGTTTCCCCTCTGTACCCCACTACACATTTGTCCCCCCCCACACACACATATATCTGTTCCCCCTCTGTACCCCACTACACGTCTGTCCCCCCCCCCACACACATATATCTGTTCCCCCTCTGTACATCTGTCGCCCCTAAACTCACGGATCGGATCGATCCTCGGATCAGAGTCACGGATCGGATCATTTTTCGGATCAGCAAATAATAATTGAATTTGCAAAAACCTTTGAAAATTCCACCACCATGAAGCCCCCACTGTAATACCCACAATCTCCCCCACTGTAATATCCATGTAATCTCCCCAACTGCAATATTGGCTGAGTATAGCTGGGTACGGCTGAGCATGGCTGGGTACGGCTGGGTATCACCGAGTATGGCTGGGTATTACTGTGTATTGCAGAGTATGGCAGAGTATGGCAGAGTATGGCAGGGTATGGCTGGGTATGGCAGAGTATTGGCAGGGTGTTGCAGAGTATTGGCAGGGTGTTGCAGAGTATTGGCAGGGTGTTGCAGAGTATTGGCAGGGTGTTGCAGAGTATTGGCAGGGTATTGCAGAGTATGGCTGGGTATTGCAGAGTATGGTTGGGTATTACCGAGTATTGCAGAGTATGGCTGGGTATTACCGAGTATTGCAGAGTATGGCTGGGTATTACGGGGTATTGCAGAGTATTGGCAGGGTGTTGCAGAGTATTGGCTGGGTATTGCAGAGTATGGCTGGGTATTGCAGAGTATGGCTGGGTATTACCGAGTATTGCAGAGTATGGCTGGGTATTACCGAGTATTGCAGAGTATGGCTGGGTATTACCGAGTATTGCAGAGTATGGCTGGGTATTACCGAGTATTGCAGAGTATGGCTGGATATTACCGAGTATTGCAGAGTATTGCAGAGTATGGCTGGGTATTACCGAGTATTGCAGAGTATGGCTGGGTATTACGGGGTATTGCAGAGTATTGGCAGGGTATTGCAGAGTATTGGCAGAGTATTGGCAGAGTACTGGCTGGGTATTGTCAGGGTATTGCAGAGTATTGCAGAGTATTGGCAGGGTACTGGCTGGGTATTGCAGAGTATTGGCAGGGTATTGGCAAGGTATTTCCGAGTAGTGGCAGGGTATGGAGGGATGGCTGCTGCCATCCGATCTCTCCCCTCCACTGTACAGATCTGTACACAGAGGGGAGACCGGCATCATCTTGACGCCGGTTTGTTTACAAGTGATCGCTCCGTCATTTGACGGAGCAATCGCATTGTAAACGGCTGACGGGTGCACCAAGATGGCCGCCGCTCCGGAGCTAGGCCGAAGCCGCGGCCTTTCCTAAGGCCGAGGCCGCGGACAGCTCCACGGATCGCGGTGGGTAATTGCGGTAACGCCGCCCCAGTAATGGGAACGGCGTTACTGCGAGGGGACGAGTAATCAGTTAGATTACTCGTTACCCTCTAAAGTAACGGCGTTACGTAACGCCGTTTACTTTAGCGGCGTTAGTTCCATCACTGACAGTCACTAAACAAACCATTGGTAACACAATATGCAGCTATGGATTAAAATCCTGCAGCGCCCGCACATGTACAGGCTTGTCTGGCGTTTGCCAATGGACATCTAAATGATTCAGAGAAGGACTGGGAGAAAGTGCTGTGGTCAGATGAGACAGAAATTGAGCTCTTTGGCATTAACTTGACTCGCCGTGTATGGAGGAAGAAAAATGCTGACTATGATCCTAAGAACGCCATCCCTACATTCAAGCACGGAGGTGGAAACATTATGCTTTGGGGCTGTTTCTCTGCTAAAGGTACAGGCCTATTTTGCCACATTGAGGGGCCAATGGACGGGCCACGTATTGTAAAAACTTGGATGAGAACTTTCTTCCCTCAGCCAGAACACTGAAGATGGGTCATGGATGGGTTTTCCAGCATGAATATGACCCAAAACATACCTCCAATGCAACAAAAGAGTGTCTCAAGAAGAAGCACGTTAAGGTCATGGAGTGGTCTAGTCAGTCTCCAGGACCTAATCCTATAGAGCATTTATGGAGAGAGCTGAGACTTTGCGTTGCCAAGCGACAGCCAAGAAACCTTAAAGTGGATGTAAAACCAAATTTATTTATTTTTTTGTTGATGTCATAATGCAGAGAATACGATTTCCTTCCATTTGAGCCCAGTCTTGCCACACAGATTTACTCGAGGCCTGAGCAATCCTCTTTTATTGTTCAGTTAGAAAAATCTTGACAAAATCTTGAAAACTTTGTCAAAAACGCCCCCTTGCTGTGAGTGACGGGTGATTTACATATCTCATGCACTAGCCTGAGACAGGCACATCCTGTGTAAAAAGTTCACAATTCACATCCCCCTCCCCTCCCCTCCAGCTCTCCCAGCTTTACTGTGTTTTGACTGGATGTTTCTCATCATGGGATGCAGTGAACAGTCAGCAGACGATAGACAGACAAGTGATTTAGGGGACATGTATGTAGTCAGAGCTGGGCAGAGTAGAACATCCAGTGATCTGATGATAACCTGTCTCAGGCTAGTGCATGAGATATGTAAATCATCCGTCACTCACAGCAAGGGGGCGTTTTTGACAAAGTTTTCAAGACTTTGTCAAGATTTCTCTAACTGAACAATAAAAGAGGATTGCTCAGGCCTCGAGTAAATCTGTGTGGCAAGACTAAAAAAAAAAAAATGTGGGGTTTACATCCACTTTAATGATTTAGAGAAGATCTGTAAAGAAGAGTGGACTAAAATCCCTCCTGAGATGTGTGCAAACCTGGTAACCAACTACAAGAAATGTCTGACCTCTGTGCTTGCCAACAAGGGTTTCTCCACAAGGTACTAAGTCATGTTTTGTAGACATGTGCAATTCGTTTCGTTTTTTTTTAGTTTTTAGTTTTTTTTTCGTTATTTTCATTTGTTCGTTTTCGTACGAATGAACGAATCGTTCAAATCGAACGAATCCGAATAGCGAATCGTTCGAATCGTACGAATCCGATTAACGAATCGTTCGAATCGAACGAATCCGAAAAACAACGAAAATCCGAAAAAAACTAATTAGAAACAACGAATGTACTAATGAAGAAAATCCGAAAAACAAAAACAGGAACAACTAAAATGAACGAAAAAATTCGTACATTCGTAATTTTTTTTCTTGTTGAATTGGTAATTTTCTGTGTCTCTTACAATGGTGCTGCTTAACGTGCTTCGAATAGATTGAACGAAAAAATTCGTACATTCGTAACTTTATTTTTTTTTTTCGAATCGTAATTTTCCGTGTCTCTTACAATGGCGCTGCTTAACGTGCTTCGTATGGATTGAACGAAAAAATTCGTACATTCGTAACTTTTTTTTTCGATTCGTAACTTTTTTTTTTTCGATTCGTAAATTATTAAAATGTAATAATAGCATACACATTACATAAAATTATGAATTATGCTCCGATTACGAATGTACGAATAAATACGAATGCGTCCGAATTTCGAAAAAACGAAAATTAAACTAACGAAAAAACGAATCAACGAAAAAATAACTCTTACGAATGTACGAATTGTTACGAATATGAACACCGACGACTTACGAATGTACGAATCGTTACGAATCAACGGAAACGAAAAAAACATAACGAAAATAAACAAATTTTTTCGGAAACGAAAAAAACGAAACGAAAATAAACGAATTTTTTTGTTGTGCACATGTCTAATGTTTTGCTTGGGCATCAAATACTTATTTTACTCACTGAACTGCAACTCAATTTATAACATTTGTTTTATGTGGTTTTTTTTTCTGGATTTTTGGTTGATATTCTGTCTCTATCATATAAAATACACCTATGATTAAAATTATAGACCATTCATTTCTTTGTAAGTGGGCAAACTTACAAAATCAGCAGGAGATCAAATTATTATTTTTGCCACTGTATAACTCATGTAACTGGGCAGTAGACATGTGCCCTACAAAAAAATTTGTTTATTTTCGTTTCGTTTTTTTCGTTTCGGAAAAAAATTTGTTTATTTTCGTTTCGTTTTTTTCATTTCCGTTGATTTGTAACGATTCGTAAATTCGTAAGTCGTCGGTGTTCGTATTCGTAACGATTCGTACATTCGTAAGAGTAATTTTTTAGTTGATTTGTTTTTTTGTTAGTTTAATTTTTGTTTATTCGAAATTCAGACGCATTCGTATTTATTCGTACATTCGTGACATTTGTAGATTCGTAATCGGAGCATAATTCATAATTTTATGTAATGTGTATGCTATTATTACATTTTAAGAGGCACGGAAAATTTCGAATCGAAAAAAAAAGTTACGAATCGAAAAAGAAGTAACGAATCGAAAAAAAAAGTTACGAATCGAAAAAAAAAAAGTGACGAATGTACGAATTTTTTTCATTCATTTTCGTTGTTCCTGTTTTCGTTTTTCGTATTTTATTCATTCGTACATTCGTTGCTTCTAATTAGTTTTTTTCTGATTTTCGTTCTTTTTCGGATTCGTTCAATTCGAACGATTCGTTAATCGGATTCGTACGATTCGAACGATTCGTTATTCGGATTCGTTCGATTCGAACGATTCGTTCATTCGTACGAAAACGAACGAACGAAAATAACAAAAAGAAAACGAAAAAAAAAAAACGAAAAAAAACAAAATGAATTGCACATGTCTACTGGGCAGGGAACAGGTGCACCCGAAGAGAAGGGGAGAAGTCACTGTGTAAATTTCACCTTGAGCTATTGAGCTCAGCAACCAATAAGGGAACCTGGAAAATGTGAAAATGAGCAGAGAGTCCAATTTGCTTCCTGCATTTGAAAATACAAACTATTTATATATACAATATTTCAGATATAACATATCTTTCAAAACATATATTGCCTTTGATAAGGGAGGGCAAAGCTAGACAAGCAGCCTAAAGGCCAGTGTTGAAGACATAGGTGTGCACAACCTAAAAGCTCCCAAATGTGTGTACCCCAAAGCTCAAGCACACATCCATGTGTGTGTACATATAACACAGTTTGCTATGCTTCGGTTATGTATGAACACACTGAGTGATCGGTACTGATAACTCACTATGTTCATTCAGAAAATGAAGGGTCCGGTAAATGACATAGGGGCCCAGGCAGCAAGGGGAATCTGTGCCACATGAGGTATTTGGTTTGTGCCCAGGCACACCTATGGTTGAAGGGCTTCAGACTTGTGTTAATGGCATCAGTTTCAGATGCTTCTGAGCTCTTCTGACCAGCATTTGACCTGATTCTACTTGCAGGGTGCTGGACGCATGGATTCCAATGAGGTTTATTTTTTTTGAAGCACATGATTAGAGCCAGACGCACTAATTGGCTTAAAAAAGGGTGGGCTCGGGGCGCAGAGCACTGCAACCTGAGCCCACCAAGTTGTGTGACAGTAGCAAATTAATATTCACTATCGTCTTTCTGATTCTCCTTATTGCCAACCAGGAAGCGGGTCCTGAGACCTGTCACCCTGATTGGCCGCGAGCAGAAGCGATCCTATTGGCCGCCTAGGAGGAGGAGATGCAGGGGAAGCCGCCGTCTGCCCGCCCAGAGGAAGCGATGTCTGCGACCTAGGTGGGGTAAGTGCGGGGCTGGTGACTAACTGACCCGCCGGCAATACACACCAAACTGAGAATGTGCCGCCTGTCCCTGGGTTGTGTTCTATCAGGAGATGGTTTGAGGACAGGGGAAGAGGGGGAGGATCAGAGAAGACAGGATCAAACCGCAGTGGCAGCTGGTGGTATATTTTTTTTGGGGGGGGGGGGGGGGGGGGGGGTAGAAAACAATGCACCCACAACCACTCGCCCACGCCCCCCCCCCCCAATAGAGTTTTTTTTTCTTGGTAGAGTGTATGTGATCAGCACAGGGCCAATTAGCACTCATAGGACAATCAGGGGGAATGAAAATCCCTCCTACAAGCTTTAACCAGGCACTGATAGAAGTCACAAGACTGCTATATACTGCTGATGAGAAAAGGTATATAGCAGTTTATATTTACTAAAATAAATGCATTTGCATGTTCTGTGGTACGCAGGGTCCTGGGTTTAGTAACACTTTAACCACTTGCCCCCCGCCCTATAGGCAAATGACGACGGCAAAGTGGTTTCAAAATCCTGACTGGGCGTCATATGACATCAGGATTTTGAGCCGCTGCGTGCCCCCGGGGCATGCATCGCTGCAATCGTTGTTGCGGTGTGTCAGTCTGACACCCCGCAACTACGATCTCGGTAAAGAGTCTCCGACGGAGACTCTTTACCATGTGATCAGCCGTGTCCAATCACAGCTGATCACAGTGTAAATAGGAAGAGCCGGTGATCGGCTTTTCCTCATTCTCGTCTGTCAGATGCGAGTAGAGGAGAGCCGATCGGCTGCTCCTCTGACAGGGGGGTCTGTGCTGATCGATTATCAGCGCAGCCCCCCCGAGGATGCCCACACTGGACCACCAGGGACGCCACCAGACCACCAGGGATGCCCAGCACCAGGTATGCCACCCTAGACCACCAGGGATGCCAGTCAGTGCCCACAATGGATGCCAATCAGTGCCCACAATGGATGCCAATCAGTGCCCACAATGGGCATCAGTGATTGGCATGCATTATTGTTTGGCACTGATTGGCATCCATCAGTACAATATAAAAAAATACAAGCCTATCAGTGCCCATCCGTGCCACCTATCAGTGCCCATCCATGCCGCCTATCAGTGCCCATCCATGCCGCCTATCAGTGCCCACCCATGCACATCTGTGCCACCTATCCATGCCCATCTGTGCCGCCTATCCATGCCCATCCATGCGCCTATCCATGCCAATCCGTGCCAGCTATCAGTGCCAATTTGTGCCACCTATCAGTGCCCATCTGTCAGTGCCACCCATCAGTGCCGCCTATCAGTGCCACATATCAGTGCCCATCAATGCCACCTCATCAGTGCCACTTCATTGGTGCCACCTCATCAGGTGCCCATCAGTGCCACCTTTTTAGTGAAAGTGAAGGAGAAAACTTACTTATTTACAAAGTTTTGATACTGAAACAAAAAAAAACATATTTTTTTCAAAAATGTTGGTCTTTTTTTATTTGTTTAGCAAAAAATAAAAATCGTAGAGGTGATCAAATACCACCAAAAGAAAGCTCTATTTGTGGGAAAAAAATTATAAAAATTTCATTTGGGTACAGTGTAGTATGACAGCGCAATTGTCATTCAAAGTGCGACAGCGCTGAAAGCTCAAAATTGGTCTGGGCGGGAAGGTGTTTAAGTGCCCCCCCCCCCCCCGGTATTGAAGTGGTTAACACAGGGAATGACAAATTATAACCCAGGTGGGGAACAAGGTGTGGTCAGTGATTAACCTCCTGCATCCTGCTACAAACTTTGCATTGCCACCCATTTACCTCATGAACCGCAAAATCTTTTGTGACAGATACTGTACATTCCATTAGGGTTGCCACCTCATCCCTTTAAACCTGAACACATATTAATTACACGGGTTCTGTGGCTGATTAAGGTGGTAATTAACTACCTTAGACCCGCGCTATAGCCAAATGATGGCTACAGCGCGGATCTATTGTGCCGGGACTACGTCTATTGACGTCGTCCCGGCCACGAGCTGCCTGCGCGCCCCCTGAAGGGCGCGCGCGCGGCGTGCTCTGTGATCAGCGAGTCTGTGAGACTCGCTGGATCACAGATCCGAGTAAGGGGTCGATCCCGACCCCTTACCACGTGATCAGCTGTCAGCCAATGACAGCTGATCATGTGATAACAGAGCCGGTAATCGGCTTTTTTTCCTCCTCACGCTGTCAAAAAAAAAAGCCGATCACCGGCGGCAGTGAGAGGACATCAGTCCCTCTCACTGCAATGTGCCCAATCAATTGTGCCCACCTTTGCCCCATTAAAGTGCCGCCTACCAGTGCCCACACTGCCATCTCTCAGTGCCCACAGTGCCATCTCTCAGTGCCCACAGTGCCATCCCACAGTGCCAGTGCTGCATATCAGTGTCACCTGCCAGTGCTCATCTGTGTCACCTACCAGTGCTCATCTGTGTCACCTACCAGTGCCCATCAGTGCCACCTATCAGTGCCCATCAGTGCCACCCATCAGTGCCACCCATCAGTGCCCATCAGTGTCATCCATCAGTGCCCATCGGTGCCACCCATCTGTGCTACCCATCCGTGCCACCCATCCGTGCCACCCATCCGTGCCGATCAGTGCCATCTTTGCTGTCCCCATCAGTACCGACTTATCTGTCCCCACCAGTGCAGCCTATCAGTTCCCACCAGTGCAGCCTATCAGTGCCGCCTCATCAGCGCATATCAATGAAGCAGAAAAATTACCTGTTTGCAAAATTTTATAACAAACTATTAAACATGATTTTTTTTTTTTTTTTATTTTCCATCTTTTTTTGTTTGTTTAGCAAAAAAAAAACCCCAGCTGTGATTAAATGCCACCAAAATAAAGCTCTATTTGTGGGAAAAAAATTATAAAAATTTCATTTGGGTACAGTGTTGTATGACCGCGCAATTGTCATTCAAAGTGCGTCAGCGCCAAAAGCTGAAAATTGGTCTGGGCACGAGGGGGGTTTTAGTGCAAAGTAATCAGGTGGTTAAACTCACTCTGTGTCTTATCTGTGTAGCGCTGGCTCCTGACGAGCATGCGCTATGTGTTTTTCAAAGTTAATATTCCTGAAACCACAGTTGGGTTTTGGGGCTAATTATGCCAAATTATGGTTTCAGTACCAGTCTAGCTGGAATTGCACTGAGTTCTTCTTGGCCGTAGGTGTCGCTGTCACCGCCGGCAGGTATGAGAACGCAGTTTGGCTGGGCGTATTGGGTACCATTCATTCTCGGAACCAGCCCAGTGGGAGTGTCATCCTGCTGTGAATTCTGGGAGGTGGTATTTAACCACTTCAATATCGGGCACTTAGACACCTTCCTGCCCAGACCAATTTTCAGCTTTCAGCGCTGTCGCACTTTGAATGACAATTGCGCGGTCATGCTACACTGTACCCAAACAGAATTGTTTAATTATTTTGTTCCCACAAATAGAGATTTCTTTTGGTGGTATTTGATCACCAATGCGATTTTTATTTTTTGCGCAACAAATAAAAAAAGACCGAAAATTATGAAAAAAAAAACAAGTTTTACTTTGTTTCTGTTAATTTTTTTTTGTAAATAAGTAAATTTTCTTCTTCAATGATGGGCACTGATATGGCTGCACTGACGGGCACTGATAAGGCGGCACTGATGGGCACCGATGAGGTGGCACCAATGAGGTTGTACTGATGAGGTGGCACTGACGGCCACTGATGATGGGCACTGATAGGTGGCACTGATGGGCACTGATAGGTGGCACTGGTATGCAGCACTGATGGGCACTCATAGGAGGCACTGATGGGCACTCATAGGCGGCAGTGATGGGCACTTATGGGTGGCACTGATGGGTACTTATGGGTGGCACGGATAGGTGGCATGGATAGGCACTGATAGGTGGGCACTGATGGGCACAGATGGGCACTGATAGGTGGCACTGCTGGACACTGATGACATTGCTGGGCATCACTGATTTTTATTGGTACATGATGGTGCCAGTCAGTGCCCATTTGTGGGCACTGATTGGCACAGATTGGGCATCATTTGCTCATGTGGATGGCCAGGGGGTACATACCTGGCCATCCACATGTTGCCCACTTCCCTGGTGGTCCTAGTGGAGTCCCTGGTGGTCCAGTGCGGGCATCTGAGGGGGGGCTGCACTGATAAATAATCAGCGCAGACCCCCCCTGTCAGAAGAGGCGCCGATCGGCTCACCTCTACTTGCGTCTGTCAGATCACCGGCGCGATCACCGGCTTTACCTGTTGACATCGTGATCAGCCGTAATTGGACACGGCCAATGATGTGGTAAAGAGCCTACCAAGATCAGTGTAGCGGTGTGGCCCCCCTCCTGGCCTGGGGTGCGGATCCATGCAATTCCGAGTCTCGGGGCTGGATAACCTGAGGCAAAGCAACTGCAGGGACAGGCCTGAATGGATATCGGGGCCCAATGATCCAAGAGTGGTCCGGTGCCTTCTCGTCTGAGGAGAGGCTCAGCAACTGGAGAAGCATCCAGGGGAGGACTCTTCGGGAGAAGGCCATGCACAAGGCTGGTTTCTCTGAAGGAGCCTGGAGGCTCAGTTGAAGGACACTAAATGGATCTACACTCATGCGGTATCGCCGGACCGGCTGCCAGATACTGGTACCGTATGATAACTCTCTAAATTTGTCTAAGTCCCTCAGTTACATCCAAGTCTGTGGCAGAGACTTTGTTCAAGTGTTCTACAACCAAGTCTGTGGCAGAGACTTTGCTTTACCTAACACCCGGCCGGCTGCTAGGCCTGGTGAGAGAAGGTCTATCCGGTGGTTGTGAGCATCCAGCTGTGAAACGGTAATTCTCTGGATCTCTATAGTGAGAGACTTCCTATTCTTGCAGTTCCAAAGTACCTGAACTTTCCTCCTAACCCTCTACCCTACATTTAAGAGACTGTTTTATCTTTAGAATAAATAACCCGAAAAGGAAGATAAAGTGTCAGTTTCTACATTTCTTTGGGCCATCTACCACGGGAAACCCTAGATGGAGATGAGGTCAAGAAGGTAATGGTAAGCCCAATAAAACCAGCAGCTCCTTAGGGGGGTCAGTGCTACATCTGCATTCAATTAGCCTCAGAACCCGTGTAATTCATATGTGTTCGGGTTTAAAGGGATGAGGTGGCAACTCTACACTCCATGCACCACTGACAGGGGCTGTTTGTCACAATGTACATGTATGACCATAATGGAGTTCTTCTGATCACTGCAGGTTTATCTAACTATGAGTGACATGGCGTTTGATGATCAGTACGAAGGTTGCACAGAAGAGATGGAAAGTAGAATAAATTCCCTACTTGCTGCAGAAAAACAAGCTGACCCAGACCTTAGAAGCGCTTGGGATGAGGCAGAAAAGAAATGGAACGCCAAGAAACCGAGTGTACCAAGTGGCTTTCGGGATGAGTACGGCATTGCCATCATGGCTTATTCCAACAATAAGAGTCAGCTTTATTCGAAATTCAACAGCGCAGTGAGAGAATATCCCGGCAAGGACACCTTCCATTACCATTCTCTGCACTTCTTGATGACACGAGCTGTAGTGCTCCTCAGGTCGAGTTGTTGGTGGTCACCATGGTCGGTATACAGAGGGATGAAAGGCATTTATTTGGAGCCTGAAAAAATTGGAGGAGAAGTCAGACTTGGCCAGTTTTCCTCTTCATCCACCAGCCAGAAAGTAGCGAAGGACTTTGGAGATGACACGTTCTTCACCTTCACCAGCTGCTTCGGTGCCAAGATCGAAAAATATTCCTATCATCCAGACCAAGAGGAGGTTCTGATACCAGTAGATGAGGTTTTCATAGTGACCAACTTTACAAAGCAGGGAGGTAAAAACAGATTTGTCCTTAAAACGACAAAAAGAAGATGTCACTACTACAACTGTGACTACCTAGGGAAAGGTTAGTAAACTTTTTTTACTTTTTTGACAGTTTGCTCTGGGCTTTCATGTAAAAAAAGGATGTAGGTCCAACTAAACATCTACCTGCCACAAACATGGACAATTCAAATGAAACATGATATAAAAAAAAAAAAAAAACACCTACTTTACACTTACAGGAATGAGTCACATACACTATATTGCCAAAAGTATTGGGACACACATGAACTTTAATGGCATCCCAGTCTAAAGCCTCGTACACACGATCGGATTGTTGACCAACAAAGCGTCAGACTTTTGCCTGAAGGAGCGTGTGCCAGGAACTTGTCTTGCATACAAACACAAACATAGTGACGTACTACGTGGAATTTCAGTTCTTGAGTGCCACCCTTTGGGCACCTTCTAATGTCATGTTTGGTAAGCATTGATTCCAAGCATGTGTGCTTGTACTTTCAACTTTTGTGTGACAGACTTGTGTACAGATGATAGGAAAATCTGACAACAAACCCTTGTCCGCCGAAAATTTACTAGCCTGCCAACCAACATTTGTTGGCGGAAAGTTGGACAACAATTGTCTGATGGAGCGTACTAACAGGCAAAATTTAGGCAAACAGTCTGCCATCACACAATTCCCTGCCGAAAACCCTATCGTGTACCCTATCGTATATCACCCTCCCCACTGTAGTGTCCTCTTCCCCCCCCAGAGCAGTGTCTTCTGCCCCCCACCAGGTGACCTCTGCTCTCTGTGCCCCCTGAAAGCAGTGTCTTCTGCCTCCCCATCTCCCAAAGCAGTGCATCACAATATCCCCCTCTCCCAATGTAGCGTCCTCTGTCCCCCCTCCAACAGTATTTCCTCTGTCCCCTTCACATCATTCCCCCCAACATACACACAGCGCTGTGTAGGTAGCACTTCCTACCTGCCGGCTTGAGTACAGCAGAGAGGAGATAAGGAAACAGCAAAGTGCTGGGTGGAAGGCAAGAGCAGGTGCTGCCAGAGTTCATAAGAGCAAGCTGGTGATTGGTTGCTAGGACCGTGTAGCAACCAATCACTGAGGCAGCTCCCGCCCAGACCCTCATTTAGTACTATGCTGCCTCCCACTCTCCACTCTGCAGTTAACATGAGAGTGTTGGTGGCTGGGGGGGAGGCCGAGCCATGGTCACAATCCACCTGTTAACTCCCTGCAGTCGACCAGTCGTTCGCGATCGACAGCTTGCCGACCCCCGTGTTCAGGGCTGGTGCAAGGATTTTTGACACCTTAGCCGAAAACCTCATTTTGCTGCCCCCTGACTCCACCCCCTTTTCCCTGCCCACGTATACCCCACCTTTTTAACAAAGCACCCATCATATGCAGCCTCACCAGCGTCCATCAAATGCAGCCTCACCAGCGCCCATCAAATGTAGCTTCACCAGCGCCCATCAAATGCAGCCTACCAGCGCCCATCAAATGCAGCCTACCAGCGCCCATCAAAGGCAGCCTACCAGCGCCCATCGAAATGTAGCCTCACCAGCGCCCATCAAATGTAGCTTCACCAGCGCCCATCAAATGCAGCCTACCAGCGCCCATCAAAGGCAGCCTACCAGCGCCCATCAAATGCAGCCTCACCAGCGCCCATTAAAATGTAGCCTCACCAGCGCCCATCAAATGCAGCCTCACCAGCGCCCATCAAATGTAGCCTCACCAGGGCCCATCAAATTCAGCCTCACCAGCGCCCATCAATGCAGCCTCACCAGCGCCCATCAAATGCAGCCTCACCAGCGCCCATCAAATGCAGCCTCACCAGCGCCCATCAAATGCAGCCTACCAGCACCCATCAATGCAACCTCACCAGTGCCCATCAATGCAGCCTCACCAGCGCCCATCAAATGTAGCCTCTCCAGTGCCCCTCAAAGCAGCCTACCAGTGCCCATTAATGAATGCTTGCTTGCATCCATTCATTTGGGAGTTGGGACACAGACACAGTCCTCCGCCGCCGCTGTGCCTCGAACACTATGTGCGAACAGAGCAGTGGTTGCTTGCTGATGCTGAGACTTAGTTACTTGCTGCAGAGAGAAGAGAGTAGGAACACCAGTGGCCAGGCGCCCTAGGCAGCAGGACGCCCTAGGCGGCTGCCTAGTTTGCCTATTGGTAGCACCAACCCTGCCCATGTTAGGACATGTGGTTCGGTTAGCTCTTTAGCCAGTCTGGGCCTGCTGTTGTGGTAGAGTCTGTGTTTTGTCTTATTGTGATTTGGATTGCCCTGATGCATTTTTTTTTTTTTACCGGCGAGTACGAGTACTGATACTTTCCATCCAGTACTTGCCGATACCGAGTCCTGATACTTTGCGATTTGCGTTGATACAAAATGAATAGGCGCAAATCACATTGCAAAGAATCACATGCAATTTGAACAGGAATGCTGTTCGATTCCTGTCCGAATCGGATGGGATTTCCCCCACAGCGCCTGTGTGAACCCAGTATATAAAGGGAAGCGCCATCTAGTGGGCAGTTTATTAAAAATGTTATAACTCACATTAAAGTACATATCTACTCAAATCCAAATCTGTACAGTGTTCCTGTCCTGCCGATGATAGAAAATTACGGCCACTGGATGTGCTCACAGGGCTGGGGGGAGAAGTTCAGGGACTACTGACGATATAGGGAGGAAGTGATGTCAGTTTGGGGTCGGACCGCTTATACATCTCCTCAAACGGCCATGGTTTTCTATCATCGGCGGGATGGGGACCCTATGAAGATTTGGAGTAGAGCAGATAGGTATTGGTATCGGTGCATCCCTAGTTGATATGACATTTCTGGTCATTGTTTTAACAGGAGGAAAAAGCAATACATGTGTGACCAGCGGAGGTAAGCATGAAACCTTCTCCTAAACTAATCATGGATGCTAATATTTAGAGTATATCACAAGACACATATTATATTTATTTCTTCATAAGAAAGCCAGAAACATTCCCCCATACTTCCTAGTTTTTTCCTAGTATTTTCTGCCTTATGGAGGGTCTGATATCCATGTGGTGGGTGTAGCCACAAAGGTGAAGAGAAGGTCAGGAGCAGAGTATTTACTACATTATAGAGGGGGATGTGGAAGTGGGTTGTGATATCTCAGTGGTGAGTCTACTCACCAAGGCAGAGAGTATGTCAGGAGTATTTTCACTTTAGGGAAAGTCATGTTGGAGGTGTGATATCTCAGAGGTGGGTGTAATGAGGAAGGTAGGGAGAAGGTCAGGAGCAAATCATTTTCTATCTGATGGAAGGCCATGTTGGAGGGTGTGATATCCCAGATGGTGGGTGTAATCAGGAACTTAGAGGGAAGCTCAGGAGCAGAGTATTTTCTATCTCATAGAAGGTTGTGTTGGAGGGTGTGATATCCTGGTGGTGGGTTTAATCAGGAAGGTAGAGATAAGGTCAGGAGCAGAGTATTATCTATCTGATAGAAGGTCATGTTGGAGGGTGTGATATCCCAGATGGTGGGTGTAATCAGGAAGGTAGGGAGAAGGTCAGGAGCAGAGTATTATCTATCTGATAGAAAATCATGTTGGAGGGTGTGATATCCCGGATGGTGAGCGTAATCAGGAATGTAGAGGGAAGGTCTGGAACATAGTATTTTCTACCTTTATAAAGGGTCATGTTAGAGGGTGTGATATCTCCGTGGCAAGTCCAATCAGAGAGGTAGACAGAAGGTCAGGCACACATTAAAGTGATTCTAAAAGGTATTATATAAAAAAAAAAAAAAAACGAACACAAAAAAACCAACATGTTATACTTATCTGGTCTGTATGATAATTTTGCACAGAGCAGCCCCAACCCTCTTCTTTTTTGGTCCCCCACAGGCGCTCCTGATTCTTCCTCCCTGCTGAGTGCCCCCAATAGCAAGCCTCTTGCTATGGGAGTGTTTGAGCAGGCTCGCACCCGAGCCCCGCTCCTGTGAATGCACATTGTCTATTTACACACAGAGTGCAGCTCAGCCCCACCCCCTGCTCTCTCCTTATTGGCTCACCGGCTGTGATTGACAGCAGCGGAAGCCAATTTGTGTGAGCCACTTAGGAGAGAGAGAGACTCGGGAGGGCTGCTGCTCTCATGCACATCACTGGATCAAGATGGGGCTCAGGTAAGTATGGGGGTGGTTTACATTTTCTGAATTAATGTAAAACAACCTTCTACCTTTAGAACCACTTTTATGATCCGTCCATCCTTTAAGGGTCTTTTCTCTGAATCATGGTGTTATTGTTTAGTAATTATCACATTCTTAGGTTTTACTTTGATGTTTTTTTTCCAGGGACCCGGATTTTTCCATCTCTGGCTGTGATAGCTCTTCTTGCTGTGCCAATGTATCATCTTTAACCGCTGTTTTTTGAGGCGCTCATATACCAACTGACCACCTTGATATTGGGGGTCTGAGAAGTCGGTTATTCCAGAAAATACACTTAGTAATTGCTAAAGTGGAGCTCAAACCACCACATTTCCATTTTGGATGGAGTGGGGAATGGTCAGAACCCCTGTCAGGTTTTTATCACTTTCTGTGTCTCCATTGTTACCATTCCCCTTTATTCCTGTCCTGGAGACCTCAGACACAGTAAAAATATTTCTAGCTTGACCACAGACAGTAAACGCAATGGGGAAGATTTACAAAAACTGGTGCACTCAGAATCTGGTGCAGCTGTGCATGGTAGCCAATCAGCTTCTAAGTTCAGCTTGTTCTATTAGGCTTTGCCAATAAAACCTGGAAGCTGACTGGTTTCTGTGCAGAGTTTAGTAAATCAACCCCAATATGGACAGCAAATCTAACCTTTCTCCACTCTGTGCAAAAAAGTTGTTTTTGAAGTTCCATTTAACCACTCCCCGATCGGCGCAAGACGATGTACGTCGGCAGAATGGCACGGACAGGCATAAGGGAGTACAGGTACGTCCCTTTAAGAATGCCGCCAGGCCATCACGTGCATGCCGGTCGGGACCCCCGTGAGTCCGGTCGCGGTTCCCGCGGACTTGATCACCGCGGGAATACCCGCAATCGTCTCGCGGGAAGGCTGAACAGGGAGATGCGGAAGTAAACAGCGTCTCCCCGTTCTGCCTAGCAACAAGTGACACTGATCTCTGCTCCCTGTGATTGGAGCAGAGATCAGTGATGTGCACAACACAGCCATGTGCACAACACAGCCACGCCCCCCACAGTTAGCAACACGCCCCTAGGACACACTTAACCCCTACACTGCCACCTCCTGGTTAACACCTTCACTGAAAGTGTCATTTACACAAGAATCAGTGCATTTGTATAGCTGTATAAATAACAATGGTCCCAAAAAAATCTCAAAAATGTCCAATGTGTCCGCCATAATGTCGTAGTCACAATAAAAATCGCTGATCGCCGCCATTACTAGTAAAAAAAAAAAAAATATTAATAAAAATGACATAAAACTATCCCCTATTTTGTAAACGCTATAACTTTTGCGCAAACCAATCAATAATCGCTTATTGCGTTTTTTTTTTTTTTTTTACCAAAAATATGTAGAAGAATACGTATCGGCCTAAACTGAGGGAAAAAAATGTTTTTTTATCTATTTTTTGGGGATATTTATTATAGCAAAAAGTAAAAAATAATGCGTTTTTTTTCAAAATTGACACACTTTTTTGGTTATAGCGCAAAAAAAAAAAAAAAACGCAGGGGTGATCAAATACCACCAAAAGAAAGCTCTATTTGTGGGGAAAAAAAGGACATCAATTTTGTTTGGGAGCCACATCGCACGACCGTGCAATTGTCAGTTAAAGCGATGCAGTGACGAATCGCAAAAAGTGGTCTGGTCTTAAGCCAGCTAAATGGTCCGGTCTGAAAGTGGTTAAACAACTTGCTCCAACAAGTGCAAGATCAGTGATAATGAAAACCACCACCGCCACCTGCTGGTGAATTGCCTTCACTAACGGCAGGCTCAGTGTGCCCGCGCTGTTCCCTATGGCGCACATGCGCCGTAGACATCGGTGCCCGTTATTTTGGAGAATATCTCCTTAATCGTGTAGGTTAAGGAGATATTTCTTGCACCTACAGGTAAGCCTTAATCTAGGCTTACCTGCAGGTTAAAATGGTCTGTGGCCGCTTTAAAGCAATCTACTGAGCTGGCCAGAACCACCTCTGGAGGGAGTCTATTCCACATTTTCACAGCTCTTACTGTGAAGAAACCTTTCCGTATTTGGAGATTAAATCTCTTTTCCTCTAGGAGTAAAGAGTGCCCCCTTGTC
The DNA here is from genome assembly GCA_028564925.1 of Lithobates sylvaticus. NCBI lineage: Eukaryota > Metazoa > Chordata > Amphibia > Anura > Ranidae > Lithobates > Lithobates sylvaticus. The sequence goes on along the minus strand of CM053027.1, from coordinate 618,106,188 downwards.
CTCTGTGTTGACTGTAAAGTGAATAACTCAACACCAAGTTCACTATATGGACCCCTTATATATTTGTACATGTTGATCATATCCCCCCTTAATCTCCTCTTCTCAAGAGTAAATAAATCCAGTTCCTCTAATCTTTCCTCATAGCTGAGCCCCTCCATGCCTCTTATCAGTTTGGTTGCCCTTCTCTGCACTTTCTCCAGTTCCCCGATATCCTTTTTGAGAACTGGTGCCCAAAACTGAACTGCATATTCCAGATGAGGTCTTACTAATGATTTGTACAGTGGGGGGGAAATGATATCTCTCTCTCTGGAGTCCATACCTCTCCTAATACAAGAAAGGACTTTGCTCCCTTTGGAAAGCTTATGATCTACCAAAACCCCCAGATCCTTCTCCACTATGGATTCCCCCAGTTGTACTCCCCCCTAGTATGTATGATGCATATTCTTAGCCCCCAAGTGCAGAACTTTACATTTATCAAAATTAAACCTCATCTGCCACATAGTCGCCCAATTAGAAAGAGCATTGAGGTTGGCTTGTAAATTGGAGACCTCCTGTAAGGATTTTATTCCACTGCATAGTTTGGTGTCATCTGCAAAGACGGAAATGTTTCTTTTGATCCCAGACCCGATATAATTTATAAAGGTATTAAAAAGTAATGCCGCACACACACGGTCGGAATTTCCAATGGAAACAGTCCGATGGGAGCTTTTATTCGGATTTTCCGACCGTGTGTATGCCCATCGGTCTCTTTCTGTCGGAATTTCCGACGGACTTTGGATTTAGAACCTGTTCTTCATTTTTCCGACGGAAAACCTTTCTATCTGATTTTCCGATCGTGTGTATGCCCATCTGTCTTTTTCTGTCGGAATTTCCGACAGACTTTGGATTGAAAACCTGTTCTTAAACCTTTCTATCAGATTTTCCGATCGTGTGTATGTAATTCCGACACGCAACATTCCGACGCATGCTCGGAAACAATTCGACGCATGCTCAGAAGCATTAAACTTCCCTTTGATAGTGCAGTTGAACGTTTTTTAAGGCGTGGTGTTATTGACCGTCGGAATTTGGTGTGACCGTGTGTAGGCAAGACAGTTTGAGCGAAATTCTGTCGGAACTCCGACGTGAAAACCATCAGAGCTTTTTCCGACGAGAATTCCGACCGTGTGTACGTGGCATAAGGGTCCCAATACAATAATGCTGCGTTCACATCTCTATAAATTAAGGTTTCCGGAAGTCGCGCATTGAACACATGTGTGGTCGAGCCTTAAAAATTTACATTAAACGTAATAATTTGTGCTCACTGAAAATCCACTATTTTGTATATTTTTTTCTGAACAAACAATGGAAAGTATGCAGCGTGCATATACAGTAAACCAAAAGAGTGGAGATTTATACAATGTAACATAATTGACGGTAATGTCCAAATGTATCCAAAGATCTGTGAACTATCATTCTCCAGAATGTATCTTTGTCTTTGTATCCATTCTGGAGAAGGGCGATGTTTGGATACATTTGGACATTACTGTGAATTATGTTACATTGTATAAGTTTGCCACTAGCATGTTCGGTTATACACAGTATACAGTATACACACTCTTCTCATTATTTGTTCAATATTGATCAAATTGTCTTGAAGATTGTATATTAGCTAATTCAGTTGTTTCACAAATACAGGAGAAGGTTGGGGGTGTGGCAATTGTATCATGATCATTTTGTTGGGTCAAATTTCAAAGAGATAACAAAAATAAGTAAAATAAAAAATAAAAAAAAACACACAATGTATTAATTGTATAATCCAATAATAATCATATGTATTTGATATTATTATCATACATGATCATATTTTCCTTATGAAATGTATTATATCTCTGTCTATAAGAACTGTTTCTTTAGACTTTTCTATAACGAATGTAATAAAAAGAGATTATGCCTGAACTCAGCATGTTGTCAATTCTTTCATGGGGAACACAGGAGCTGTCACAGTGATATTGGCCTCTGTAGACTATGTGGAGTATTATGGGTGACATAGGGACGCTAGACAGATATATGGGGTCACATAGTCTGTATAAAAAGTGGTTTGAGATACTAAGCTTAACATTGTATACATATATACAGTAATATACAGTAGTACTCCCCTCTCATTTTTGTAAATATTTTCATGTGACAACACTGAAGAAATTACACTTTGCTACAATGTAAAGTAGTGAGTGTACAGCTTGTATAACAGTGTAAATTTGCTGTCCCCTCAAAATACCTCAACACACAGCCATTAATGTCTAAACCGCTGGCAACAAAAGTGAGTACACCACTAAGTGAAAATGTCCAAATTGGGCCCAATTAGCCATTTTCCCTCCCTCTGTGTCATGTGACTCGTTAGTGTTACAAGGTCTCAGGTGTGAATGGGGAGCAGTTGTGTTAAATTTGGTGTTATCACTCTCACTCTTTCATACTGGTCACTGGAAGTTCAACATGGCACCTCATGGAAAAGAACTCTCTAAGGATCTGAAAAAAAAAAATGTTTCTCTACATTGAAAGGAATTATACACCTTGATGACCACCCTGGTTTATGCAGGCAGATCACCGGGACCCTCGGATCCGTGAGAGACCAAATGAGACATGGGAAACAGGGTTGAGTGTGTGTTCATAAGATCTCTGTCTTTATTGAATACAACAGTAGTAAATATATCAGTAAAAATACATGTCTAAGGGTTATTCAAACTTTACACTCAGTACTTTCTTATCAAGAGTTAGGCTGCTTGACTAGATAACAAGAAATAGCTGATGACTTGCTGACACAAATTCAGCTTAACCACAGTATCTCATAGGGTGTGGTTCTATGCAAACTTTTAAGCCGATTATGGCAAAACTCACACACACAAAAAGTTCACTTCTACTTTTATGTAAAATGGAAGAGAATCTAAGATGGAGTCAGTTTTTTATACATTCTATTACAATCCCCTCTTAAGTCATGAACATGACTTAATTTCTCCCCACGGTAACATAATTAGCTTTCTTATAGTACATGCCAAGGTAGGCTTTATTAGCAGCAGCGGGGTCAGGGGTTCGGGTAGCTCTAGCAATGATACACATTACAAGTTTGAAACATGCATATACCTACTGCATGTAGATGGGTTAGTCTGTGTCTCATTCCCTAAATTAAAACACCAGTCAGGTGAATGACTTCTACCAATTGTTGGAAAAGTAACAATGTTGCTTACATATAAACTTGATATGTTGGTTAAAACAACAGGAGTTCCATTTAAAAAAAGGGCGATATTTAAAAGGTACAGCCATAAGGCTTTACTAGGATGCAGTTTACTACATATCCAACCATATTCTCATACCCTGATTTCTGGGTATAATTATATTTGAATTTCAGTAGCAACATTTTGTCTGTAAAACTATCAGTTCATTATCTAATTGTGTATCTCTCTTGTGTCTGGTATATGTATTATCAATGGTGCTATTGGGTGACCCACATATGCCTTTAAGGGCTCATGTTGTCCCTCGGTAAGGATTGCGGTAAGTGTGACTGCGATCACAGTGGTCGGGGGTCCGAACGGGTACTCTTGCTTCTTAGTACGATTTAGCTGTTGGACCACACTACGTCTCCTACCTGTCCAGTTTCAATGAGTTTCTTAATATACTCTCCCTGTATTACTTCTAGGTCCCCTCTTTCTAACATAAGTGGTTGTCTGGCCCACAGGGTGGGAAATAGCTTACCCATAAGGACCTCAAATGGAGAGTATCCTGTTTTCTTAGAGGGGGTCATTCTTATTTCAGCCAAGACTGCTGGTAGGACTTTCTGCAACTTATTATATGTGCCTCCTGTTGCTTTTCTTATTTTATCTTTAATGGTTCTTTTAATTCTTTCAACAATACCTGAACTTTGCGGGTGGTAAGGTATATGAAATAAAGGCAGGGCCATTATCAGAATTTATTGGGAGCAGGCATCCCCATCTAGGGATACATTTCCTGCATGATGATTTTTACAACTGTTTGTGCATCTTCTTTTGTGGTTACAAATGCTTCTGTCCACCTTGATAACATATCTACTATCACAAGTAAATATTCTTGTCTTTTACCTAACTTAGGCATATGGGTGAAGTTAATCAATCGGGCCACTCCGCGCAATGGGAGGCTCCCGCTGTGTAATGCTTCCCTTCTTCTGACAGGTCTTATATAACGAAGGGCGGGGCAACCCAGTGACCGCGCCCCCCTCTGACGCACGGTTCCATGCATTTCAAGACTTTCATTAAAGAAAAAACTGAACAAAAGTCCATCAAGGATTCCCACTCAGAGGTTTCAACCTCATTTAGCAAACACCAATGAAAAACATGCCGAGCCACCTGGCTCTCTGGTTAGCAGTACCTCTCCTTGTTTTGGTCTCCCATAAGGATGGGCCCGGTGCTCGATGCGAACCCACGTTCGCATCGAGCACCGGGCGTTCGCTCGCTCGGCGAGCCCAGAACTATTTTGGCCGCTCGCATCACGTTCGTGTGATGCGAGCGGCCCCGCAATGCATTGCGGCCGGCGCGGCCGACGCAGTGCATTGCTGGCTGATGATTGGCCAAGCATGCACTGTGACCCCGCATGCTTGGCCAATCACAGCCCCGGAAACTCGAAGAGCCATAATTGGCTACAGGCAGGACGCCTGTAGCCAATTACAGCTCAGGGGCTGTAGTACACGCCCCCCCCTATAAAACGCCGCCACGCCGTCTGCGCCGGTCACATGCTGTTCCGGCGCAGATTGAGCAGGCTGTTTCTGTGACACTCTGTCTGCTGCATTTAGATAGATAGAGAGATTCACTTGCAGAGATTGAGTTAGATAGATTCAGTTACAAAGATTGATTGACAAAGAGGGGCTTGTAGTGTGCTCGTGGCAGGCAGGCAGAGCTCCTATATTTTGTTACCAGAAGCACCTATAGAACTTGTAGTGTGTTCGTGGCAGGCAGGCAGAGCTCCTATATTTTGTTACCAGAAGCACCTATAGGACTTGTAGTGTGTTCGTGGCAGGCAGGCAGAGCTCCTATATTTTGTTACCAGAAGCACCTATAGGACTTGTAGTGTGTTAGTGGCAGGCAGGCAGAGCTCCTATATTTTGTTACCAGAAGCACCTATAGGACTTGTAGTGTGTTCGTGGCAGGCAGGCAGAGCTCCTATATTTTGTTACCAGAAGCACCTATAGGACTTGTAGTGTGTTAGTGGCAGGCAGGCAGAGCTCCTATATTTTGTTACCAGAAGCACCTATAGGACTTGTAGTGTGTTCGTGGCAGGCAGGCAGAGCTCCTATATTTTGTTCCCAGAGGCACCTATAGGACTTGAAGTGTGTTAGTCCCATTACACACACAGAGCTATATTTTCTTCCCAGAAGCACCTATAGGACTTGAAGTGTGTTAGTCCCATCACACACACAGAGCTATATTTTCTTCCCAGAAGCACCTATAGGACTTGAAGTGTGTTAGTCCCATCACACACACAGAGCTATATTTTCTTCCCAGAAGCACCTATAGGACTTGAAGTGTGTTAGTCCCATTACACACACAGAGCTATATTTTCTTCCCAGAAGCACCTATAGGACTTGAAGTGTGTTAGTCCCATCACACACACAGAGCTATATTTTCTTCCCAGAAGCACCTATAGGACTTGAAGTGTGTTAGTCCCATCACACACACAGAGCTATATTTTCTTCCCAGAAGCACCTATAGGACTTGAAGTGTGTTAGTCCCATCACACACACAGAGCTATATTTTGTTCCCAGAAGCACCTATAGGACTTGAAGTGTGTTAGTCCCATTACACACACAGAGCTATATTTTCTTCCCAGAAGCACCTATAGGACTTGAAGTGTGTTAGTCCCATTACACACACAGAGCTATATTTTGTTCCCAGAAGCACCTATAGGACTTGAAGTGTGTTAGTCCCATTACACACACAGAGCTATATTTTTCTTCCCAGAAGCACCTATAGGACTTGAAGTGTGTTAGTCCCATCACACACACAGAGCTATATTTTCTTCCCAGAAGCACCTATAGGACTTGAAGTGTGTTAGTCCCATCACACACACAGAGCTATATTTTCTTCCCAGAAGCACCTATAGGACTTGAAGTGTGTTAGTCCCATCACACACACAGAGCTATATTTTGTTCCCAGAAGCACCTATAGGACTTGAAGTGTGTTAGTCCCATTACACACACAGAGCTATATTTTGTTCCCAGAAGCACCTATAGGACTTGAAGTGTGTTAGTCCCATCACACACACAGAGCTATATTTTGTTCCCAGAAGCACCTATAGGACTTGAAGTGTGTTAGTCCCATTACACACACAGAGCTATATTTTCTTCCCAGAAGCACCTATAGGACTTGAAGTGTGTTAGTCCCATTACACACACAGAGCTATATTTTCTTCCCAGAAGCACCTATAGGACTTGAAGTGTGTTAGTCCCATCACACACACAGAGCTATATTTTCTTCCCAGAAGCACCTATAGGACTTGAAGTGTGTTAGTCCCATCACACAGAGCTCCTCTATTTTCTTTGCATAAGCACCCACAGGACTTCTAGTGTGTTAGTGGCATCACACAGAGCTCCTCTATTTTCTTTGCATAAGCACCCACAGGACTTCTAGTGTGTTAGTGGCATCACACAGAGCTCCTCTATTTTCTTTGCAGAAGCACCCACAGGACTTCTAGTGTGTTAGTGGCATCACACAGAGCTCCTCTATTTTCTTTGCAGAAGCACCCATAGGACTTCTAGTGTGTTAGTGGCATCACACAGAGCTCCTATATATTCTTCTCAGCAGCACCCACAGGACTTCTAGTGTGTTAGTGGCATCACACAGAGCTCCTCTATTTTCTTTGCAGAAGCACCCATAGGACTTCTAGTGTGTTAGTGGCATCACACAGAGCTCCTATATATTCTTCTCAGCAGCACCCACAGGACTTCTAGTGTGTTAGTGGCATCACACAGAGCTCCTATATATTCTTCTCAGCAGCACCCACAGGACTTCTAGTGTGTTAGTGGCATCACACAGAGCTCCTCTATTTTCTTTGCAGAAGCACCCATAGGACTTCTAGTGTGTTAGTGGCATCACACAGAGCTCCTATATATTCTTCTCAGCAGCACCCACAGGACTTCTAGTGTGTTAGTGGCATCACACAGAGCTCCTCTATTTTCTTTGCAGAAGCACCCACAGGACTTCTAGTGTGTTAGTGGCATCACACAGAGCTCCTCTATTTTCTTTGCAGAAGCACCCATAGGACTTCTAGTGTGTTAGTGGCATCACACAGAGCTCCTATATATTCTTCTCAGCAGCACCCACAGGACTTCTAGTGTGTTAGTGGCATCACACAGAGCTCCTCTATTTTCTTTGCAGAAGCACCCATAGGACTTCTAGTGTGTTAGTGGCATCACACAGAGCTCCTATATATTCTTCTCAGCAGCACCCACAGGACTTCTAGTGTGTTAGTGGCATCACACAGAGCTCCTCTATTTTCTTTGCATAAGCACCCACAGGACTTCTAGTGTGTTAGTGGCATCACACAGAGCTCCTCTATTTTCTTTGCATAAGCACCCACAGGACTTCTAGTGTGTTAGTGGCATCACACAGAGCTCCTCTATTTTCTTTGCAGAAGCACCCACAGGACTTCTAGTGTGTTAGTGGCATCACACAGAGCTCCTCTATTTTCTTTGCAGAAGCACCCATAGGACTTCTAGTGTGTTAGTGGCATCACACAGAGCTCCTATATATTCTTCTCAGCAGCACCCACAGGACTTCTAGTGTGTTAGTGGCATCACACAGAGCTCCTCTATTTTCTTTGCAGAAGCACCCATAGGACTTCTAGTGTGTTAGTGGCATCACACAGAGCTCCTATATATTCTTCTCAGCAGCACCCACAGGACTTCTAGTGTGTTAGTGGCATCACACAGAGCTCCTCTATTTTCTTTGCATAAGCACCCACAGGACTTCTAGTGTGTTAGTGGCATCACACAGAGCTCCTCTATTTTCTTTGCAGAAGCACCCATAGGACTTCTAGTGTGTTAGTGGCATCACACAGAGCTCCTATATATTCTTCTCAGCAGCACCCACAGGACTTCTAGTGTGTTAGTGGCATCACACAGAGCTCCTCTATTTTCTTTGCAGAAGCACCCATAGGACTTCTAGTGTGTTAGTGGCATCACACAGAGCTCCTATATATTCTTCTCAGCAGCACCCACAGGACTTCTAGTGTGTTAGTGGCATCACACAGAGCTCCTCTATTTTCTTTGCAGAAGCACCCATAGGACTTCTAGTGTGTTAGTGGCATCACACAGAGCTCCTATATTTTCTTCTCAGCAGCACCCACAGGACTACCGACTACAATGGCTGGAAGACCGCCAAGGGGAGGCAGAGCGTGCAGAGCCAAGAACACAGGGCAGGCAGGCTCTGTTTCTAGTGGACGTGGCCGTGGACGTGGACGTGGTCGTGCATCGTCATCAGCACGTGGCCATGGGACACGCGCGTCTTTGTTTTCGGCAGCTGGACATGTGGAGCCGCATCATGCTGAAGGCTTGGTAGAATGGATGACCAAGCCCTCCTCATCCTCCTCATCCTCTCTCACCCAGGCTCAGGGTACTGACAGAGCATCATCAGCCACCCCTTCCCTAGACCCACCATGTCCTCCTGAGGAGTCCCCCGAACTCTTTGAGCACAGTGTTGGGTACATGCTCCAGGAGGATGCCCAACGATTCGAAGGCTCGGATGACGATACCCAGCTTGAGGAATCTGGCAGTACAGTTCCACCAGCTGCAGCTTACTGCCAGGTTTGCTCTAGTGGTGAAGAGGGAGGGGATGATGAGGTCACTGACTCCACGTGGGTGCCTCAAGGGAGAGAGGATGAGGAGGAGGACGAGGAGGAGGAGGATGCGGCGTCACATGTCCAACGAGGCAGGATGCCCCCTGGAGGCCAGGTAGAGGCCAGCACAGCAACTGTACAACACCGCAGAGCTCCGCCTGTGCAGGGCGCTGCCTCTGCACGTTATCAGAAAAGTTCTTTGGTGTGGGCCTTTTTTGAGACGAGTGCAGCAGATCGCACCACTGCTATTTGCAATATTTGTCTCAAGCGTATCTCACGTGGCCAAAACATCAGCCGCTTGGGCACGACAAGCATGACCAGACATATGGCGACCTGCCATGCAGCTCGTTGGCAGGCACACATAAAAGACCCACACCAAAGAACTAAGCGGACCTCTCCTTGCTCCTCCTCAGCTGGGATCTCCATCCCCACTACACCTTCAGTCCTCTCTGAAAGCTGCTCTGAGAGGACTGAAGGTGTAGAATTCGGTGTGTCACAACCAAGTACTTGCAGTACACCGACGTCCGAATGCAGCAGGCAAATTTCCCTGCCCCAGCTGCTGGACCGTAGAAAGAAGTACACTCCCAGCCATCCACATGCCCAGCGGTTGAATGCTAGCCTTGCTAAATTGCTAGCACTTCAACTGCTGCCTTTTCAGTTGGTAGACTCGGCCCCCTTCCGTGAGTTTGTTCAATGTGCGGTTCCTCAGTGGCAGGTTCCCAAACGCCACTTTTTCTCGCGGAAGGCGATTCCGTCTCTCTACCGGCATGTGGAGGGCAATGTCCATGCCTCGCTGGACAGGGCGGTCAGCGGTAAGGTGCATATTACCGCTGACTCATGGTCCAGCAGGCATGGACAGGGACGGTACCTTTCTTTCACGGCCCATTGGGTCACTCTATTGGCAGCTGGGAGGGATGCAGGACAAGGTGCAGTAGTGTTGGAGGTTGTTCCGCCACCACGCCTCCAAAACGCTACTACTGCTACTGGTTGTGACACACCTCTCTCCTCCACCCCCTCCTCTTCTTCTTCCTCCAGTGCTCTGTCCTTGGAACCAGCGGTGCTCCGTAGGCGTACAAGGGGCTACGCAAGTACGCAGGCAAAAAGATGCCATGCCGTGCTTGCGCTGGTGTGTTTGGGGGACAGGAGCCACACTGGGCCAGAGGTTCTGGCAGCTCTGCAGGGGCAGGCCGAGAGGTGGTTGACGCCACGTCAGCTTAAGCCAGGAATGGTCGTTTCTGACAATGGCACCAACCTCCTCTCCGCCCTGCGACAGGGGCAGCTCACCCATGTGCCCTGCATGGCTCACGTCCTCAACCTGGTGGTGCAGCGGTTCTTGGGCAGGTTCCCAGGCTTACAGGATGTCCTGAGGCAGGCCAGGAAAGTCTGTGTGCATTTCCGCCGATCTTATAATGCCAGTGCTCGGCTGACTGAGCTGCAAAAGGAGCTGAACCTGCCCAAGAACCGCCTAATATCTGACATGCCCACCAGGTGGAACTCAACGTTGGCCATGCTGCAGCGACTGCACACGCAGCAGAGGGCCATCAATGAGTACCTTTGCGACTACGGCACCAGGACAGGGTCAGGGGAGCTTGGTTTTTTTTCCCCACGTCAGTGGAGCATGATCAGGGATGCATGCACTGTCCTCTCACCATTTGAGGAGGCCACGAGGATGGTGAGCAGTGACAGTGCATGCATCAGTGACACTGTCCCTCTTGTCCACCTGTTGGAGCATACGCTGCGTGGGATAATGGACAGGGCACTTGAGGCAGAACAGAGGCAGGAAGAGGAGGACTTCCTTGCCTCTCAAGGCCCCCTTTATCCGGACAGTGTTCCTTCTGTCCCACCCATCACACAGGAAGAGGATGAGGAGGAGGAGGAGGAGGAGGAGGAGGAGGATTGTGTGAGCATGGAGGTGGAGCCTGGCACTCAGCATCAGCAGCAGCAGTCTTTTAGGGATGATGTACAGTCCCAACAAGCCAGTGGACTTGTACGTGGCTGGGAGGAGGTGGCTGGCGATCATGTCATCCTCAGTGACCCAGAAGACTCCGGACCGAATGCCTCAGCTAACCTACGCTGCATGGCCTCCCTGATCCTGCAAAGCCTGCGGAAGGATCCTCGTGTTCTTCGGATCAAGGAGAGGGACCATTACTGGCTGGCCACTCTCCTTGATCCGCGGTACAAGGGTAAGGTTGCGGACCTTATCTTGCCGTCGCAGAGGGAGCAGAGGATGAGACATCTCAGGGAGGCCTTGCAGAAAGGTCTGTGCAACGCGTTCCCAGAAACTGGGAGGCTACAAACTCCTGGTCCTGGGCGACGAGTTGCTGAGGCTTCGGTCAGTGGCAGAAGGAGCGGTGGGGAAGGTGGACGTCTGACCGATGCGTTCAGACAATTTTTTAGTCCGCAGCCCCAAGGTATGATCGGTTCCAGCAACCATCGCCAGCGTCTGATATACATGGTGCAGGAATACCTTGGGGCAAGGTCAGACTTGGACACCTTTCCCACCGAAAATCCTCTGGCTTACTGGGTCCTGAGGATGGATCACTGGCCAGAGCTTGCACAGTATGCAATTGAGCTACTGGCCTGTCCTGCCTCCAGCGTTCTTTCCGAACGCACATTCAGTGCTGCTGGAGGATTTGTGACTGATCATAGGGTGCGCCTGTCCACCGCCTCGGTTGATCGACTGACATTCATCAAAATGAATCAGTCTTGGATCACCACCAGCTACCAGGCACCTGAGGCGGATATAACCGAATAATTTTTAATGTCACATCCCTTCAAGACTGCCTATGCTGATGCTGAGTGACTGTCCTCTTATGTTCACTGACTATCCTCTTCCTCCTCCTCAATGATCCATGCCACAGCACCAGTGCCTAAGGCACAATTTTTCAGCCCCTGTTTAACAGGGGCGTGTACTTACAATTTTTTAAAAAAATGCTTCGCAACACGTGTGACTGCTGTGCTCCAAGTACAGTCTCTGTGAGGGCCGTGTTGCAGTGTTGTGGCACCAGCACCAGTGCCTAAGGCACAATTTTTCAGCCCCTGTTTAACAGGGGCGTGTACTTACAATTTTTTAAAAAAATGCTTCGCAACACGTGTGACTGCTGTGCTCCAAGTACAGTCTCTGTGAGGGCCGTGTTGCAGTGTTGTGGCACCAGCACCAGTGCCTAAGGCACAATTTTTCAGCCCCTGTTTAACAGGGGCGTGTACTTACAATTTTTTAAAAAAATGCTTCGCAACACGTGTGACTGCTGTGCTCCAAGTACAGTCTCTGTGAGGGCCGTGTTGCAGTGTTGTGGCACCAGCACCAGTGCCTAAGGCACAATTTTTCAGCCCCTGTTTAACAGGGGCGTGTACTTACAATTTTTTAAAAAAATGCTTCGCAACACGTGTGACTGCTGTGCTCCAAGTACAGTATCTGTGAGGGCCGGGTTGCAGTGTTGTGGCACCAGCACCAGTGCCTAAGGCACAATTTTTCAGCCCCTGTTTAACAGGGGCGTGTACTTACAATTTTTTAAAAAAATGCTTCGCAACACGTGTGACTGCTGTGCTCCAAGTACAGTCTCTGTGAGGGGTTGCAGTGTTGTGGCACCAGCACCAGTGCCTAAGGCACAATTTTTCAGCCCCTGTTTAACAGGGGCGGGTAATTACAAATCTTGATCTAATAGTTCACAGCAGGGCCCATTCCTGCACCCACCAAGAGTAACTATGAGGGCCTGCAGTCTTGTGGCAACACCGTCCACCACCACCGCCAAAGGCCCAATTTTTCTGCCCTGTTCATCAGGTGCTTGCAATTACAAATCTTGATCTAATAACTCACAGCAGGGCCCATTCCTGCGCCCACCAAGAGTAACTATGAGGGCCTACAGTCTTGTGGCAACACCGTCCACCACCACCGCCAAAGGCCCAATTTTTCTGCCCTGTTCATCAGGTGCTTGCAATTACAAATCTTGATCTAATAACTCACAGCAGGGCCCATTCCTGCGCCCACCAAGAGTAACTGTGAGAGCTTACAGTCTTGTGGCAAAACCGTCCACCACCACCACCACCACCACCCCCAATTTTTCTGCCCTGTTCAACAGGTGCATGCAATTACAAATCTTGATCTATTAACTCACAGCAGGGCCCATTCCTGTGCCCACCAGTCTTGTGGCTACACCAACATCTAATAGGGCAAATTTCTGCAGAGTATATACGCCAGGCCCCTACTTTCAAACATCCAACTTACAAACGACTCCTACTTGCAAATGGAAAGAGAAAACAGGAAGTGAGAGGAAATCTACCCCTAGGAAGGGAAATTCTATCCTGTTAGATTTAATTTTGGAAAAAGGTATCTCCTCTCTACTGATACTTTATCACCAATCCTTGTTTCAATTAAAACCCCACTTTTCCAAAAACATTTGTCATTGGGACGGAAAGTGAGGTGACATGTTCTGAACAGATGTGCAAAGACAGCAAATGTTACAGGGGTGATAACCCCTCCCTATGTTCTCCAAAAAGCTTAAAAATAGATTTTTTTTTGGGATGGAGCTACACTTCATAATGTACCTGTTCAGATTCTACTTAAGATCAAACCTAAAGCCGCAAGTGGTTTTAAATGGCTTCTTTTTTTCCTTTACAAATGTCATTTTGTGCAAGGACAGTTCTAAACACGGGAAACACATGCCACTTCACAGGCATACTTTGGACACCCCCCAGGTACCATATTTAAAGGAAAATGTCACTTTTTTTTTTTCACTTTATGCATCATTAAAATGACTGCTCCCGAAAAAACGTTAGTTTTTAAAAGTTCTTTTTGCATTGATATATGTCCCCTGGGGCAGGACCCGGGTCCCCAAACCTGTTTTATGACATTAACATGCATATTGGCCGTTGTAATTAGCACTTTTGATTTCGAACGTTCGCGTCCATTATAACGTATAGGGTTCGAAAATTCGCGCGAACTTTCGGTCCGTTCGAAGGTTCTGGTTCGAACCGAACCCGGGGGTGTTCGGCTCATCCCTAGTCTCCCAGTGCACTTGCTATTCAGGCTCTCTCTCAGCCTAGTTGACAGCACCTTACTGTTCAAGACCACTTGGCCTCTTGACTGGGTTTTCCCAGTATCTCCAGCTTGCACCCACTAGAGACTTCCAGATTTTCTCACTGGCCTCTGTAGCTTCCTCGGTCTCCCAGACCCTCTCTTGGTCTCCCAGACTCTCAGTGTTGGCCAGACTTTCTCAGTCCTTGGGTCCAGAATGCCTCTCACACAGGCTGTAGTCTTCAACCTCTCTCCTGACAGGGCTCTTCCTTCAAGCAGCTGCAACTTCAACTTCCACCACCTACGGCTCTCGCAAGCCCATTGTTATAAGGGCTGTGTGCACCTGGGCACACACCCTGCTGGTTGTCCACAACACCCGGACACTGGGTTGGGGATTCCATCCTGCCTAAGACTCCGAACTGCAGAGCCCCATCTGGAAATAGCAATCTCTGGAAAAAGCTGCCAGAGCAGTTTTCTGCTTTTACAATAAATGCTCCATAGTCCTGCACTTGCAAACCTCATGTCCTTTTTAAATAAAATTTTCAGAGGCAAGGACTCTCACTATCACACTGTGTTGACTCTTTTTACACTAAATCTAGCTGACAGTTTCCGGAGCAGTGCTTTTCCCTTTTCCTTCTAACATGGCTTCTTCTCCTATCATTCTGCCCTACTGACACCATCCACTGCTCTACTGACACCATCCACTGCCCTACTGACACCATCCACTGCCCTACTGACACCATCCACTGCCCTACTGACACCATCCACTGCCCTACTGACACCGTCCACTGCTCTACTGACACCATCCACTGCCCTACTGACACCATCCACTGCTCTACTGACACCACCCACTGCTCTATTAACTCGGTCCACTGCCCTACTGACACTTACAAACACACACGTATGTGTGTTTGAGCTCTAGGGTGCACACCCTAATACAATGGGCTGCACACACCTATGGTTCTTCCTAATTACCAGTCTATGCATCTGCATCCAAATTGCACTGTGTATTGTTCTCACCTAGTCAGTGAGACAAACGTGTGTATTTTAATCCTTCAAAATTCTGGAAAATGTCATAACTCCATTCCTGTACAGTGCGCAGTCATAAAACCTTGGTTGCAGAGAAAGAAGATGGTTAGACTTGAAATGTGGTAGCTTTATGGTAGAATACGGAAGAGCTAATAATAATGTGTGTATGTGGAAGTCTATTATTCTTGGATCACCAGGTGAAAATAAAGCACCGGCGTATAACACGCACCCCAAGTTTAGGAGGGCATTTTAAGGAAAAAACGTTTTAGGAGGGAAGTTTAGGGGAAAAAAAAAACTTACATTTAAGCGTCATTTGCAGCTTGCCCAGCGTCATTTGCAGCCTTGCCCAGCGTCATTGCAGCTTGCCCAGCGTCATTTGCAGCCTTGCCCAGTGTCATTGTACCTTGCCCAGTGTCATTGTACCTTGCCCAGCGTCATTGTAGCTTGCCCAGCATCATTGCAGCTTGCCCAGCGTCATTGCAGCTTGCCCAGCGTCATTGCAGCTTGCCCAGGGTCATTGCAGCCATGCCCAGTTTCTTTGTAACTTGCCAGCGTCATTTAAAGTCCGGTCCGGGTTTAAATTTCCCGCCGCCGAGACTCTCTGTCGCTGCGCCGCCGAAAAAGACCGAAGGCGGGCGAAAAAGACCGAAGCGCCCCCGGAAAAGGCCGAGCCGACAGGGAGGCGGGACTACGAGCAGAGCCGAACAGTCTGCTCGGTCTATTCCGGCGCTGCTTTGGGTTTTTTCGGCCGTGATTCGGTCTTTTTCGGCAGCGCTCGCTATTTTTCGGCGGTGCTTGCCATTTTTGTCACTTTTTTTGGGGGTATCGGCGTATAACACGCACCCACGACTTTCCCCCGATTTTAAGGGGGAAAAAGTGCGTGTTATACGCCGATAAATATGGTACTTTAACCGCTTGTGAAGGCCAAGCTTCTTCTGGCACTTTTTGTTTACAAGTTTAAATCAGTATTTTTTTTGGTAGAAAACTACTTAGAACCCCCAAATATTATATATATATTTTTTTTTACCAGAGACCCTAGGGAATAAATTGGCAGTTGCTGCTATTTTTTATGTCACACTGTGTTTTGCGCAGCGGTTTTGCAAATGTAATTTTTTGGGAAAAAATACACTTTAATGAATTAGAAAAGAACAAAACACATTATACAGAATAGCCTAATATTTTTTGTAAAATGTGAAAGATGATGTTAAGTAAATAGATACCTAACATGTCATGCTTTAAAATTACGCACTCTCCCGGTACTTAAAGTGGGGTGCCCCTTAAAAAATAATGCTGGGGGGGGGGGGCGTGATACGCCGCACAGTCATCTGGGACCTGTCACATGTCCCAGATAACTGACTGTGCCGAGGGGAAGTGATGTCACCAGCCCGGGCACTGAAGGAGGCAGACTACGAGGGACCCCCTAGCAACAGGCATTCAGAGGTGAGTAAAATTTAATTTTTTTCCAATTATTTTATTTTTATTTTTTTTTAGGAATTTTAAGATATTTTTATTTTTTTTTATGGAAACACCACTTTAACCACTTCAATACGGGGCACTTATACACCTTCCTGCCCAGGCCAATTTTCAGCTTTCAGCGCTGTCGCAAATTGAATGACAATTGCGCGGTCATGCTACACTGTACCCAAACAAATTTTGTATCATTTTGTTCCCACAAATAGAGATTTCTTTTGGGGGTATTTGATCACCTATGCGATTTTTATTTTTTGCGCAACAAATAGAAAAATACCGAAAATTTTGAAAAAAAATAAAGTTTTTCTTTGCTTCTGTTAAAAATGTTTGTAAATAAGTAAATTTTCTTCTTCAATGACGGGCACTGATAAGACTGCACTGATGGACACCGATGAGGTGGCACCAATGAGGCGGCACTGATGGGCACTGATGAGGTGGCACTGATGGGCACTGATAGGCGGCACTGATAGGCGGCACTGATGGGCACTGATAGGTGGCACTGATGGGCACTGATAGGTGGCACTGGTATGCGACACTGATGGGCACTCATAGGCAGCACTGATGGGCACTCATAGGTGGCACTGATGGGTACTTATGGGTGGCAATGATGGGTGGCACGGATGGGCAATGATAGGTGGCACTGATGGACACTGATGGGTGGCATTGCTGGGCATCACTGATTTTTATTGTGAATGAATGAATGATTTATATAGCGCTGCAATTGCGAACTGAATCGCCTCAACGCGCTGGATCTGTCCTGTGTTGTCTAGCTTCTTAGAAGAGGTGGGTCTTGAGTTTTTTCCTAAAGGACTGGTGGTTTTCTTCCATGCGGATGTAAGTCGGTAGAGCGTTCCATAGCCGTGGTCCTTGGACTGCGAATCTTTGTTCTCCCTTTGATTTGTAGCGGGATTTGGGGATGAGGAGGAGGTTTTGGTTAGATGATCGAAGACTGCGATTGGGTGTATAGTGTGTTATCTTCTCGCGTAGGTATTAAGGAGCGTTTCCTTGTGTGCATTTGTGGGTGAGGCAGAGGGTCTTGAATGTAATCTGATTCTTTACGGTTAGCCAATGTAGGCTCCTCAGGGCGGGGGGAGATGGATTCCCAGGTTTTTTTTCCAGTTATCAGTCTTGCTGCCGTAGAGGTTCCAGATTGGCATATGTTGGGCATTCATTTTCACATGTGGATGGCCATCCACATGTTAGGTGCTTCCCTGGTGGTCCTGGGTGGGCATCCGAGGGGGGGCTGCGCTGATAAACAATCAGTGCAGACCTCCCCCTGTCAGGAGAGAAGCCGATCGGCTCTCCTCTACTCGTGTCTGTCAGACGCGAGTGATGAAAATCCGATCAACGGCTTTTCCAGTTTCCAACGTGATCAGCCGTAATCGGACATGGCTGATCACGTGGTAAAGAGCCTCCGTCGCGGGCTCTTTACCGAGATCGGTGTAGCGTTGTGTCAGACTCACACACCGCATCACTGATTGCCGCGATTGGCGCCCCCACAGGCGCGCGGCGGCTGTTATCCTGCAGGGCGTCATATGACGCCCAGTCAGGATAACTGAACCACCGCCCGGCCGTCATTCTTCTATTGGCCGGGCGGGAAGTGGTTAAAAATCTCCATAGGTGACGTTTTATATGCGTTTACAGGTTACTTGCTTAGATGATAACTCACATTTTTGGTGAAAATACCGTTAAAACATATGTGCGCAACTTACGTATGCGTTCGCTTCTGCACGTGAGCACAGACTGATGGGGGCACTTAAAATGTATTCTTTTCTTTTTTCTATTTATTTTACTTTTTTTTCTTTCTTTTTTTTACACTTCAATTTATTCTTTTTTCTTTTTTTTTCCAATTTTTTCTTTTTTTTTTAACATTTTTTTGTTTCTATTACAAGGAATGTAAAAAATCTCTTGTAATACAAATAAGGATAACAGGTCCTCTTTAAATACAAAAGATCAAAAAAAAAAGATCTTTTGCTTTAACCACTTACAGACCGGAAGATTCACCCCCTTAATGACCAGGCCATTTTTTGCATTACGGCACTGCGTCGTTTTAACTGACAATTGCGCGGTTGTGCGACGTTGTACCCAAACAAAATTTCCTTCTTTTCTTTCCCACAAATAGAGCTTTCTTTTGGTGGTATTTGATCACCTTTGAGGTTTTTATTTTTTGTGCTATAAACAAAAAAAAGGCAGACAATTTAGAAAATAAAATATATATTTTTTTAAATTTTGCTATAATAAATACCCCCCCCCCCCTCGAAAAAAAAAAAATCTTCATCAGTTTAGGCCAGTAAGTATTCTTCTAGATATTTTTGGTAAAAAAAATCCCAATAAGCACATGTTTGCGCAAAATTTATAGCATTTACAAACTATGGAATATTTTTATTTTATTTTTTACTAGTAATGGCGGCGATCAACGACTTATAGCGGGACTGCGATATTGCGGCGAACATTCTGACACTAATTGACACTTTTTGGGGACCAGTGACACAGGATACAGTGATCAGTGCTAAAAATATACACTGTCACTGTACTAATGACACTGGCTGGGAAGAGGTTAACATTAGGGGCGATCAAAGAGTGAACTGTGTGCCTAGCCAGTGTTTATGTGTACTGTCTGAGGTGCTTTTACTAGGGGAAGAGATGGAATTTATTTTTTGCAGGGACACAAATTTCATCTCTTCCCTCCTGTCAGAATGGCGTTCTGCCTCTCTGCCTGATGATCGGCGGGTGCCAGAGGGCATCGAGCCTACGGTACCCGCTGATCGGCTCCAACTGTGCAATCACAGTGGGAGTAAGCAGGCCACAGAGCGTCCACGCACCCCCACCCGGACGAGTCGGATCACATACACATACATACATACATATATATATATATACACACACACACACACAGTTGTGCTCATAAGTTTACATACCCTGGCAGAATTTATGATTTCTTGGGCATTTTTCAGGGAATATGAATGATAACACAAAAACACTCATGGTTAGAAAAAGAAAGTGGGCTGTATAAGGTACCGTATATACTCGAGTGTAAGCCGAGTTTTTCAGCACATTTTATTGTGCTGAAAGTGGCCCCCTCGGCTTATACTCGAGTCAAGCACTTTTCTGCAGCAGAAAATGACATATTCCGATCCGACTTTGGGGCCCCGTATCTCGGGAGCCTCTTGGTGCTAGGAACCCCAAATTTGGTGTGGAAACCCTAGCCCTAAGTGGCCCGAGATATGGGGCCCCAAAGTCGGTTCGGAAAATGTCATTCTCTGCTGCAGAAAAGTGCTTGACATTTTCTGAACCAACTTTGGGGCCCCGTATCTCAGGGTCACTTGGTAATAGGAACCCCATCTTTGGATATGTTATAGTGCTAGTTCAACTGAGTTTGCATACCTGCACCTTTTGGTCCAGATACCCCAAATTTTGGCTGCAGCTAGGAACCCTAAACTACCAAGTTTGAAGTTTGGGGGGGCTATGGCTGCAAATGGGCACAGTGAGGCATGCAAATGGGCATTTTTGACCCTCATTTCCAATTACAGTAGCTGCGCATTTCTCACCCTAGGCTTATACTGGAGTCAATACGTTTTTCCATTTTTTTGTGGTAAAATTAGGTGCCTCGGCTTATATTCGGGTCGGCCTACACTCGAGTATATACGGTATTTACTGGCAGAAAAACAACAAGGGCAGAAGATTTAAGTTGAAAAAATGACTGAAGTTCCGCTTTAAGCACAACTTGTTTTTAGAATCCGTGTCTATAACCCAGAATGAGGAAACTGTCAGAAACCACAGGAGGTTTTCAGGTCCCGGAGTCATGACACTCACACTGAAGTGAAAGATTAATTTTCACACGTACACACAGAAATGAGCTTAGCATAAGAGACTGCAATAAATCTTCATGTAGCGCCAACACTTTATCAAAGTTTTTGCCCAAAACTGTAGTTGAGTTTTGGGGTTAATTGTTCTAGGTTATACTTTGGCATCAGTTTGGCTGGGCTGTATTGGAGTTCTGCCTGGTTATAGGTGAGGTGAGCATCAGTGACAGGCTTAGAACGCAGTCTGGTTGGATGCTTTGGTACCAGCCTCTCCTCAGAGCCAATCAGTGGGCGTGTTTGTTCCGCTGTGTATTCCGAGGGGGGGTACTTAAGGTAGGATGACCAGATATCCCCGGTTTCCGGGCCAGTCCCCGGATTGAGGACAAGTCTGTCCCCGGTTTTGTCCCCGGATTTGAATTTGAACAGGGGCAGGGGCTATTTCAAAGACAACCTGTGCAGAATAAATCTGAATTGCACCCCCTCCCCCTCCTCTGCCGCTCCTACTAGCTTATGGGAGTTTATTTTTTTACATTATTTGTGCCCCTTTCTGATAATCATGTTCTGGTCGGAGCGGAGGGAATATTTCTTAAGTTTCGAGCTCATGCTCATTCAGCTCCGCTCGCATGTTCTTCTGCCTTGGCTCAAGTCCCGGCCAGCCGCCTGCCTGTTTATCTCCTTGCCTTCCCTGGTGGAGTAATCTTCCTCTGCTCCCCACCCAGTAGTACCTGGGGCCCGGAGAGTAAGACTTGACAGGCTGTGAGGCGGGCGGCGGCAGCGGAGATGGGCAAAGAGTCGCTGATTGCTGCCATTACTAGTAAAAAAAAAAAATGTCCCGGATTTCATTTTAAAAATCTGGTCACCTTAACTTAAGGTGCTGAAGTCACGTGTTTCGGGGTTTTTGTTCTGGGTCCGGTCCTGACCAGCCCTGTGAGGGGTCTCGGTCCAGAAGTGTCTGCTGACTCCGGGGTCCTGGTCCTCCTGACCAGCCCCAGAGGCCCTCATGGCCTGGGGTGAGGATCCATCTGTTTCCGAGCCTCAGAACTGACTCAGAACGAGGCGCAGTAACTGAGGGAGGAGCTGAACACCCCCCCGTTCGGCCCGCACCAGAACCCGCGAACGGACCTACAGCCCGTGCGAGCTTTAGAACCCGTGAACGGACCTAAAGTCCGTGCGAGCTTTAGAACCCTATTGGTTTTAATGGATGCGAACGCTTGAAAGTGCTAATTTTAAAGGCTAATATGCATGTTAATGTCATAAAAAGTGTTTGGGGACCTGGGTCCTGCCCCAGGGGACATGTATCAATGCAAATTTTTTTTTAAAAACGGACGTTTTTTCAGGAGCAGTGATTTTAATAATGCTTAAATTGAAACAATAAAAGTGTAATATTCCTTTAAATTTCGTACCTGGGGGGTGTCTATAGTATGCATGTAAAGGGGCGCATGTTTCCCGTGTTTAGAACTGTCTCTGCAAAAAGTGTCATTTTTGCAAGTAACAAAGCTATTTAAAATCACTCGCGGCTAATGTGAATTGACGGCTCCCGTAATACAGAGAACAGTCATTCATTGAAACTGAAAGTCATTCATAAAAAAAAAGTCATTGATAAAAAATAAAAAAAATGAAAAAAAAAAAAAAGCGTGGGGGTCCCCCCAAATTCAATAACCAGGCCCTTCAGGTCTGGGATGGATATTAAGGGGAACCCCAGCAAAAAAAAAAAAAAAAAATGGCGTAGGGTCCCCCTCAAAATCCATACCAGACCCTTGAGGTCTGGGATGGATTTTAAGGGGAACCCTAGCCAAAAAAAATGGCGTGGGGTCCCCCTCAAAATCCATACCAGACCCTTATCCGAGCACGCAACCTGGCAGGCCGCAGGAAAAGAGGGGGGGATGGGAGCGCCCCCCCTCCCGCCTGAACCGTACCAGGCCACATGCCCTCAACATTGGGAGGATGCTTTGGGGTCCCCCCAAAGCACCTTGTCCCCATGTTGATGAGGACAAGGGCCTCTTCCCCACAACCCTGGCCATTGGTTGTGGGGGTCTGCGGGCGGGGGGCTTATCGGAATCTGGAAGCCCCCTTTAACAAGGGGACCCCCAGATCCCGGCCCCCCCCCTGTGTGAAATGGTAAGGGGGTACAAAAGTACCCCTACCATTTCACCAAAAAAGTGTCAAAAATGGTAAAAATGACAGGAGACGGTCTTTGACAATTCCTTTATTAAAATCTTCTTTCTTCTTTCTTCATCCTTCGGTTTCTTCATCTTCTCCTTCCGTCATCTTCTTCCATCTTCTTCTTCCATTTTCTTCTTCCTCCGATCCGCTTCTTCTTGCTCCGGTCTTCTCGTCCTTCTCGTCTGGCATCGGCGTCGGCTTCTCTTCTGGGCCGCTCCGCGCAATGGGAGGCTCCCGCTCTGTGAGGCTCCGCTCCGTCTGACAGGTCTTTTATAACGGAGGGCACCTGGTGACCCCGCCCCCCTCTGACGTCATGGGGAAAGCCATAGGGAATTCCCCATGACGTCCCCGTGCGTCAGAGGGGGCGGGGTCACCAGGTGCCCTCCATTATAAAAGACCTGTCAGACGGAGCGGAGCCTCACACAGCGGGAGCCTCCCATTGCGAGGAGCGGCCCAAGAAGAGACACCGGCACCAACACCGACACCGCCGCCGACGGAAGAAGATGCCGGACGAGAAGGACGAGAAGACCAGCGCAAGAAGAAGCGGATCGGAGGAAGAAGAAAATGGAAGAAGAAGATGGAAGAAGATGACGGAAGGAGAAGATGAAGAAACCGAAGGATGAAGAAAGAAGAAAGAAGATTTTAATAAAGGAATTGTCAAAGACCGTCTCCTGTCATTTTTACCATTTTTGACACTTTTTTGGTGAAATGGTAGGGGTACTTTTGTACCCCCTTACCATTTCACACAGGGGGGGGGCGGGATCTGGGGGTCCCCTTGTTAAAGGGGGCTTCCAGATTCCGATAAGCCCCCCGCCCGCAGACCCCCACAACCAATGGCCAGGGTTGTGGGGAAGAGGCCCTTGTCCTCATCAACATGGGGACAAGGTGCTTTGGGGGGGACCCCAAAGCATCCTCCCAATGTTGAGGGCATGTGGCCTGGTACGGTTCAGGCGGGAGGGGGGGGCGCTCTCGTCCCCCCCTCTTTTCCTGCGGCCTGCCAGGTTGCGTGCTCGGATAAGGGTCTGGTATGGATTTTGAGGGGGACCCCACGCCATTTTTTTTGGCTAGGGTTCCCCTTAAAATCCATACCAGACCTCAAGGGTCTGGTATGGATTTTGAGGGGGACCCTACGCCATTTTTTTTTTTTTTTTGGCTGGGGTTCCCCTTAATATCCATCCCAGACCTGAAGGGCCTGGTTATTGAATTTGGGGGGACCCCCACGCTTTTTTTTTTTTTTTTTTATCAATGAATGACAGTTCTCTGTGTTACAGGAGCCATCAATTCATTAGCCGCGAGTGCTTTTAAATAGCTTTTTTCCTGCAAAAATGACACTTTTTGCAGGGAAAGTTCTAAGCACAGGAAACCTGCCCCCCTTCACAGGCCACCTATAGACACCCCCCAGATGTGATACTGCAATGCTGTTCTAACAGCACGCACACACATATCCCCAGAAATAGAGCATATATTGTCAGCAGTCAGCAACACACTGACACGCTGACACTGTGACTGAAACATAATATGCGAGGCCGCCGCCGCGGCGGCCTCTTATACCGTGGGGCGTGTACTAAAGCCCCTGAGCTATAATTGGCTACAGGCATCCTGCCTGTAGCCAATTATGGCTCTCCTCGCTGCCGGCGCTGTGATTGGCCAAGCATGCGGGGTCACAGTGCATGCTTGGCCAATCATAAGCCAGCATTGCACTGCGACTAGCGCAATGCATTGCGGGCCGCTCGCATCAAAGGATTTTGATGCGAGCGGCCCAATTAGTTCTGGGCTCGCCGAGCGAGCGAACGCCCGGTGCTCGATTCGAACATGGGTTCGAATCGAACACCGGGCCCATGCAGCCATGGCAGAAATTAGAGCCTTTCTACCGCTGCCTCATGACACCTGTTTGTTTTTTTTTTTTGTTTTTTAATTGCCGAGTGGCAATTAGACATGTGCACAATAGAAAAATTTGTTTATTTTCGTTTAGTTTCTTTCGTTTCCGTTGATTCGTAACGATTCGTAAATTCGTAAGTCGTCGGTGTTCGTATTCGTAACGATTCGTATTTTCGTAAGAGTTATTGTCTCGTTGATTCGTTTTTCCGTTAGTTTAATTTTCGTTTATTCGAAATTCGGACGCATTCGTATTTTCGTAGATTTAGTTACATTCGTAATTTCGTTAGATTGATTTATTCGTACTTTCGTAACATTGTTTTCGTAGATTCGTAATCGGAGCATAATTCATAATGTTATGTAATGTGTGTGCTATTATTACATTGTAAGAGACACGGAAAATTACGAATCGAAAAAAAAAGTTACGAATGTACGAATTTTTTAGTTCAATTCATTCGAAGCACGTTAAGCAGCGCCATTGTAAGAGACACGGAAAATTCAGAATCGCAAAAAAAAAAAAAAAAAAATTAGGAATGTACGAATTTTTTCGTTCAATCCATTTCGAAGCACGTTAAGCAGCGCCATTGTAAGATACACGGAAAATTACGAATCGCAAAAAAAAAAAAAAGTTACGAATGTACAAATTTTTTTTGTTCAATCCATTCGAAGCACGTTAAGCAGCGCCATTGTAAGAGACACGGAAAATTACGAATCGAAAAAGAAAAAAAAAAGTTACGAATGTACGAATTTTTTCGTTCAATCCATTCGAAGCACGTTAAGCAGCGCCATTGTAAGAGACACGGAAAATTACGAATCGAAAAAAAAAGTTATGAATGTACAAATTTTTTCGTTCAATCCATTCGAAGCACGTTAAGCAGCGCCATTGTAAGAGACACGGAAAATTACGAATCGAAAAAAAAAGTTATGAATATACAAATTTTTTCGTTCAATCCATTCGAAGCACGTTAAGCAGCGCCATTGTAAGGGACACGGAAAATTACCAATTCAACTAAAAAAAAAAGTTACGAATGTACGAATTTTTTGATTTTCGTTGTTCCTGTTTGATTTTCTTCTTTCATAGTTTCGTTGTTTCTAATTTGGTTATTTTCGGATTTTCGTTGTTTTTCGGATTCGTTCGATTCGAAGATTCGTTAAAATTTTTAGCGAATCGTTCGTTCATTCGTACGATAACGAATGAACGAATATAACGGATTTTAACGAAAAACGAAAAAAAAAAAAAAAAGCGAAACGAATTGCACATGCCTAGTGGCAATTTTACATTGTGAGCCCGCATTGCAGCTGTAAGCTAAGTATTTGGCTTTAAGGTGCAGAGCAGCCCCATTGAACTCAATGGGAAGTTTGACAGGTGGTGCTGCAGCAGTAAAGCATCGCAGCCATGGCATGTATACGGCCGTGTATGACAGCTGGCTTCTGTTGAAGGGGCTTGACCAAAAAAGGGCTGCTGACCATCTCCCTGACCGGAGTGTTCTGGTGGGACGTCCTCTTGTCAGAACACAATAGATTAGCAGGGGAGAACAGTGTACTAACATTGGATTGTTAGTACAGAGGCTCTGAATTGAGGTGTCAGGTTTTTTTTCGTTCAGCCTGTGGGGTTTAGCAAAAGAAAACTAGCAGTGTATACGAGACATTAGGCCACATTCACATTTGAGGTTACCTGAATGTGTGACAATGTACACAGGTAATGGGCAATTTGCAGCACATTTTGGAAATGCACTGCACATGGGCATAGAACTTGTGGTGCCCAGTAATTGTTAATGGCACACCCAATGCAACGAGCAGACATGCGTTTTGTCATGTGGCAAAGCTGCATGCCTTAAAAGTTTCTAAAGCCTCTATGATGTGTTTGTCACATATATGGCACCCCATTCAAGTGAATGGGTTACCCTATGTGCGAAAAACAAGAAAAAAAAAAATGAAAATGTGAGCAGGAATGTTTTTTTCCAGCTATGTGAAGTATAAAGGGACCTTAGGGATGGTATATAGAAATGTCTGGGCAGAGATGCCTGGCAGCTGGAGAGAGATAGAGATGTGTCCACTGGCTTCTTGCTCAGCACTGCAGTGACAACCAGTGTGGGTCGTCTTACTTTAAAAAAGTAATTAGTTAAGTTACAAATTACTTCTCCCAAAAAGTAATTGCGTTAGTAACTCAGTTACTACATTGGAAAAGTAATTAGTTACGCAGCAAAGTAACTGACTTTTTTTTTTAATATTCTATACGTGTAACTAAGGGGCGGGTCTAGTATTACTGTAACCAAGGGGCGCATTTATTATTATTGTTATAAATCGTGTAACCAAGGGGCTGCTCTATTATTACTCTAACCAAGGGGCAGATCTGTTATAGCGTGTAAGCAAGGGGCGGGTCTATTATTATGGCTACAGAAGAGGGCGAATGTTAAATTAATGGGCAGAGCTCGATATATAACAATAATAATAAATGTTAGACATGTGCACTGACAAAAAATTTGTTCATTTTCGTTTTCGTTTCATTCGTTTTTTTTGTTTTTTTCGGAAATTTGGAAATTCGGAAAATCGAAAATTCGGGAATTCGGAAATTTCGG
Organism: Lithobates sylvaticus; assembly: GCA_028564925.1. Taxonomy (NCBI): domain Eukaryota; kingdom Metazoa; phylum Chordata; class Amphibia; order Anura; family Ranidae; genus Lithobates; species Lithobates sylvaticus. Next base: position 618,079,423 of record CM053027.1, on the reverse strand, counting down.
GAGTTTTCACATTTCTATTTTTCGGATTTTCGAATTTTCGGATTTCCGAATTTTCGAATTTCGTATTTTCGGATTTCCGAATTTCCGAATTTCGTATTTTCGTATTCATGAATTTAGAATTTTCGGATTTCCGAATTTTTCGAATTTACGGATTTCCGAATTTTCGGATTTTCGGATTTCCGAATTTCGAATTTTCGGATTTCCGAATTTCGTATTTTACGAATTTTCGAATTTTCGGATTTCCGAATTTTCGGATTTCCGAATATTCGGATTTCCGAATATTCGGATTTCCGAATTTTCGGATTTCCGAATTTTCGGATTTCCGAATTTCGAATTTTCGGATTTCCGAATTTCGAATTTTCGGATTTCCGAGTTTCGTATTTTACGAATTTTCGAATTTTTGGATTTCCGAATTTTCGCATTTCCGAATTTTCGCATTTCCGAATTTTCGCATTTCGTATTTTACGAATTTTCGGATTTCGTATTTTACGAATTTTCGAATTTAGAATTTTAGAATTTTCGGATTTCCGAATTTTCGGTTTTTCGGAATTCCGAATTTTCGGACTTTCGGATTTTCGGAATTCGGGAATTCAAAGATTTGAAAATCCCAAAATGTGAAAATCTGAAAAAAGAAAGAAAATCAGTTTAATTAATAACCAACTATTAAATTAACAAGTACGAATTTATCCGAAGTTACGAATTATCTGAAATAACGAATGCCGCATCTAAACAAATGGAAAAAGGTTTTATTATTATTATTGTTATTTATTATTATTAGATCGTTACGTTCCATTTGGTTACATTATTTCAGATAATTCGTAACTTTGGATAAATTTGTACTCGTTACTTTCACTAACAGGCACATTTGAAAGGGAATTCCAATACCTATAATTTAATAGTTAGTTATTATTTAGAATTAAACAGATTTTCTTTCTTTTTTTCAGATTTTCTATTTTTAAAATTTTTGAATTTCCGAATTCTGAAAATTCTGAAAATACGGAATTCCGAAAATCCGAAAATTCTAAAATTCGGAATTTGGAAATTCGAAAATTCAAAAATCCAAAAATCCAAAAATTCGGAAATCGAAAAATCCGAAATTCGGAAATCCAGGAATCCCAAAATTCGGAAATCCGAAAATACGAAATTCGGAAATTCGGAAATTAAAAATTCGGAAATTCGAAAATTAAAAATTCGGAAATTCGGAAATCCGAAAATCCGAAATTGGAAAATTTTTGGATTTCCGAATTTTCGCATTTCCGAATTTTCGCATTTCCGAATTTTCGCATTTCCGAATTTTCGCATTTCGTATTTTACGAATTTTCGGATTTCGTATTTTACGAATTTTCGAATTTAGAATTTTAGAATTTTCGGATTTCCGAATTTTCGGTTTTTCGGAATTCCGAATTTTCGGACTTTCGGATTTTCGGAATTCGGGAATTCAAAGATTTGAAAATCCCAAAATGTGAAAATCTGAAAAAAGAAAGAAAATCAGTTTAATTAATAACCAACTATTAAATTAACAAGTACGAATTTATCCGAAGTTACGAATTATCTGAAATAACGAATGCCGCATCTAAACAAATGGAAAAAGGTTTTATTATTATTATTGTTATTTATTATTATTAGATCGTTACGTTCCATTTGGTTACGTTATTTCAGATAATTCGTAACTTTGGATAAATTTGTACTCGTTACTTTCACTAACAGGCACATTTGAAAGGGAATTCCAATACCTATAATTTAATAGTTAGTTATTATTTAGAATTAAACAGATTTTCTTTCTTTTTTTCAGATTTTCTATTTTTAAAATTTTTGAATTTCCGAATTCTGAAAATTCTGAAAATACGGAATTCCGAAAATCCGAAAATTCTAAAATTCGGAATTTGGAAATTCGAAAATTCAAAAATCCAAAAATCCAAAAATTCGGAAATCGAAAAATCCGAAATTCGGAAATCCAGGAATCCCAAAATTCGGAAATCCGAAAATACGAAATTCGGAAATTCGGAAATTAAAAATTCGGAAATTCGAAAATTAAAAATTCGGAAATTCGGAAATCCGAAAATCCGAAATTGGAAAATTTTTGGATTTCCGAATTTTCGCATTTCCGAATTTTCGCATTTCCGAATTTTCGCATTTCCGAATTTTCGCATTTCGTATTTTACGAATTTTCGGATTTCGTATTTTACGAATTTTCGAATTTAGAATTTTAGAATTTTCGGATTTCCGAATTTTCGGTTTTTCGGAATTCCGAATTTTCGGACTTTCGGATTTTCGGAATTCGGGAATTCAAAGATTTGAAAATCCCAAAATGTGAAAATCTGAAAAAAGAAAGAAAATCAGTTTAATTAATAACCAACTATTAAATTAACAAGTACGAATTTATCCGAAGTTACGAATTATCTGAAATAACGAATGCCGCATCTAAACAAATGGAAAAAGGTTTTATTATTATTATTGTTATTTATTATTATTAGATCGTTACGTTCCATTTGGTTACGTTATTTCAGATAATTCGTAACTTTGGATAAATTCGTACTCGTTACTTTCACTAACAGGCACATTTGAAAGGGAATTCCAATACCTATAATTTAATAGTTAGTTATTATTTAGAATTAAACAGATTTTCTTTCTTTTTTTCAGATTTTCTATTTTTAAAATTTTTGAATTTCCGAATTCTGAAAATTCTGAAAATACGGAATTCCGAAAATCCGAAAATTCTAAAATTCGGAATTTGGAAATTCGAAAATTCAAAAATCCAAAAATCCAAAAATTCGGAAATCGAAAAATCCGAAATTCGGAAATCCAGGAATCCCAAAATTCGGAAATCCGAAAATACGAAATTCGGAAATTCGGAAATTAAAAATTCGGAAATTCGAAAATTAAAAATTCGGAAATTCGGAAATCCGAAAATCCGAAATTGGAAAATTCGGAAATTCATTAGTTTTTTTGCTTTTTTCGGAAATTCGGAAAATCGAAAATCCGGGAATTCGGAAATTCGGAATTCGGAAATTTTCACATTTCTATTTTCGGATTTCCGAATTTCGAATTTTCGGATTTCCGAATTTTCGAATTTCCGAATTTCGTATTTTCGGATTTCCGAATTTCCGAATTTCGTATTTTCGTATTCATGAATTCCGAATTTCCGAATTTCCGAATTTTCGGATTTCCGAATTTTCGGATTTCCGAATTTTCGGATTTCCGAATTTTCGGATTTCCAAATTTTCGGATTTCGTATTTTACGAATTTTCGAATTTAGAATTTTCGGTTTTTCGGAATTCGGGAATTCAAAGATTTGAAAATCCCAAAATGTGAAAATCTGAAAAAAAGAAAGAAAATCAGTTTAATTAATAACTAACTATTAAATTAACAAGTACGAATTTATCCGAAGTTACGAATTATCTGAAATAACGAATGCCGCATCTAAACAAATGGAAAAAGGTTTTATTATTATTATTATTGTTATTTATTATTATTAGATCGTTACGTTCCATTTGGTTAGATGCGGCATTCGTTATTTCAGATAATTCGTAACTTTGGATAAATTCGTACTCGTTACGTTCACTAACAGACACATTTGAAAGGGAATTCCAATACCTATAATTTAATAGTTAGTTATTATTTAGAATTAAACAGATTTTCTTTCTTTTTTTCAGATTTTCTATTTTTAAAATTTTTGAATTTCCGAATTCTGAAAATTCGGAATTCCGAAAATCCGAAATTCGGAATTTGGAAATTCGAAAATTCAAAAATCCAAAAATCCAAAAATTCGGAAATCCAAAAATCCGAAATTCGGAAATCCAGGAATCCCAAAATTCGGAAATCCGAAAATACGAAATTCGGAAATTCGGAAATTAAAAATTCGGAAATTCGGAAATTAAAAATTCGCAAATTCGCAAATCCGAAAATACGAAATTGGAAAATTCGGAAATTCGGAAATCCGAAAATCCGAAAATCCGAAAATTCGAAATTCGGAAATTCGGAGATCCGAAAATTCAAAATTCCAAATTTCGGAAATTCGTCAATTTCGGAAATTTCGGAAATTCGTAATTTCGCTAATTTTGAAATTCGGAAATTCGCAAATTTCGGATATTGAAAAATTCGGAAATTCGAAAATTCGAAAATTCGGAACTAACGAATTTGTCAAAATTCGTTAAAAAACGAATTAGGAACTAAACGAATTGCACATGCCTAATAAATGTGCCCCTTGGTTACAGTAATACTAGACCCGCCCCTTAGTTACACGATAGATGCCCCTTACAGAGTAGCACGAGCATCGGGAGCGTGCGGCATCGCCTCGTACAATTACATGTTAACTGCGCGGTGTAGAGTTCCCTCAGAGCTGTTTAGGTTCGGCAATTTTCGTAAGCTCCGTAGTCCTTCGTACTGCGCAAGAGCTGCGCTTGCGCAGTACAGGGGGTCCTTATCTGGCGGGGAAACTTTTTCTGCAAAACACCGGAATTACACTACTGCCATCTAGTGGCGGTAGATGTAATTGCGGTAACGTCGCCCAAGTAATGGGAACTGCGTTACCATGAGGGGAAAAGTAATCAGTTAGATTACTCGTTACCCTCTAAAGTAACTGCGTTTATTTTAACTCAGTTACTTACATCACTGGTGACAGCTATCTGCAGTTCTAGGCTGGCGTCATATTCACCCTCTCTCCAAAATCCTAACGTTTTGTGACTTTGTTCCAGCATCAACCCCCTCCAGCAGAAGCACTGCTCCATCCAAACCCTGGAGTTCAGTGAACACAGAGCAGTGAGAGCACGATCTGGAGGGAGGGGGATCAGAGGTCAGGACTCAGGGAGGAGGTGAAGCAAGCTTCCTGCTCACGCTGACCAGAGATAACACTGACGAGGGGGAGTTTCAGGACCCGGCAGAGACACAGGCAGACACAGAGACTGCAGCTGTCTTCTGCTCCAGATCGGGACACTTTACCGATTGCCAGTATGTAGAACTGATCCCCCTGCAGAGCTGCCAGAGGCAGAAATCTGTCAGCGCTGTAAGGAGATCCACAAGTGTCAAAAGGCAGTTCAGCTGGCTCTCCTGCTCTGCAGGTTCCTCTTCTGAAGAGACAGAGCTCGGGCCCCCTACAGGAGGGCTGGCTGTACTGCCCTATCAGCGGCCCTGGATACCATTTACCTACCTAAGATTACTGATGACCAACTGCAATCCCTGAATGCTCCCTGCATGGAAGAGGAGGTAGCCACAATTATTTCCACACTGAAGTCCTCCAAGGCCCCAGGCCCAGATGGCTTTACAGCTCTTTATTATAAAAAAAGTTTTCTGGACTATTAACCCCATGTTGGAATTCAACATGAATTAATAGTATATTTCTAAAGTTTCTACACATCTGTTTTTACAACCAAGATCAGCCATACTGACATTTGCAGTCCCACAGTTTTGAAAGGTACAGAGGAATATGGCCCCAAACAGAATCTGCATAGAAAAAAGGCTTGTCGCCAGCTAACCTGGTGTGCTAGAAGCTTCGAATAGATTGATGACAAAGACGGTCCAGGGCGTATGGAAAGCAATACTGCCCCCAGAGGCCAAGTATGGCAGGACAGTCAGTAATATAAGGAGGATTGTCATGTGAACACTGATTGGTTCAAAGCAAATGGGACTGGCAATGGGGGGAGTTTGAATGAGTGATGAGTGAGTTTTGTAAAAAGGATTGTTACAGAGAGCTCTTTCTCTTTTCGTTGGTCCCAAAAATGTGTCAAAAATGTCCGATGTGTCCCCCATAATGTCGCAGTCACAATAAAAATCGCTGATCGCCGCCATTACTAGTAAAAAAAAAAATTATTAATAAAAATGCCATAAAACTATCCCCTATTTTGTAAACGCTATAACATTTGCGCAAACCAATCAATAATCGATTATTGCGATTTTTTTTACCAAAAATATGTAGAAGAATACGTATCGGCCTAAACTGAGCAAAAAAAAAAATTTTTATACATTTTTGGGTGATATTTATTATAGCAAAAAGTTAAAAATATATATTTTTTCCAAAATTTCGCTCTTTTTTTGTTTATAGCGCAAAAAAAATAAAAACTGCAGAGGTCATCAAATACCACCAAAAGAAAGCTCTATTTGTGGGAAAAAAAGGACATCAATTTTGTTTGGGAGCCACGCCGCACGACCGCGCAATTGTCAGTTAAAGCGACGCAGTGCCGAATCGCAAAAAGTGGTCTGGTCTTAAGCCAGCAAAATGGTCTGGTCTAAAAGTGGTTAATACTTGGTTGCAAATCCTTTGCAGTCAATTACAGCCTGAAGCCTGAGTAGACATCACCAGACGCCGGGCTTCATCCCTGGTGACGCTCTGCCAGGCCTCTACTGCAACTGTCTTCAGTTCCTGCTTGTTCTTGGGGCATTTTCCCTTCAGTTTTGTCTTCAGCAAGTGAAATGCATGTTCAAATCGGATTCAGGTCAGGTGATGGACTTGGCCATTGCATAACATTCCACTTCTTTCCCTTAAAAAACTCTTTGGTTGCTTTCGCAGTATGCTTTGGGTCATTGTCCATCTGCACTGTGAAGCGCCGTCCAATGAGTTCTGAAGCATTTTGCTGAATATGAGCAGATAATATTCCCCCGAAACACTTCAGAATTCATCCTGCTGCTTTTGTCAGCAGTCACATCATCAATAAATACAAGAGAACCAGTTCCATTGGCAGCCATACATGCCCACGCCATGACACTACCACCACCATGCTTCACTGATGAGGTGGTATGCTTTGGATCATGAGCAGTTCCTTTCCTTCTCCATACTCTTCTCTTCCCATCACTCTGCTACAAGTTGGTCTCATCTGTCCATAGGATGTTCTTCCAGAACTGTGAAGGCTTTTTTAGATGTTGTTTGGCAAACTCTAATCTGGTCTTCCTGTTTTTGAGGCTCACCAATGGCTTACATCTTGTGGTGAACCCTCTGTATTCACTCTGGTGAAGTCTTCTCTTGATTGTTGACTTTGACACACATACACCTACCTCCTGGAGAGTGTTCCACACATACACCTACCTCCTTGAGAGTGTTCCACACATACACCTACCTCCTGGAGAGTGTTCCACACATACACCTACCTCCTGGAGAGTGTTCCACACATACACCTACCTCCTGGAGAGTGTTCCACACATACACCTACCTCCTGGAGAGTGTTCCACACATACACCTACCTCCTGGAGAGTGTTCCACAAATACACCTACCTCCTGGAGAGTGTTCCACACACACACCTACCTCCTGGAGGGTGTTCTTGATCTGGCCAACTGTTGTGAAGGGTGTTTTCTTCACCAGGGAAAGAACTCTTCGGTCATCCACCACAGTTGTTTTCCGTGGTCTTCCGGGTCTTTTGGTGTTGCTGAGCTCACCGGTGCGTTCTTTCTTTTTAAGGATGTTCCAAACAGTTGATTTGGCCACACCTAATGTTTTTGCTATCTCTCTGATCGGTTTGTTTTGTTTTTTCAGCCTAATGATGGCTTGCTTCGCAGATAGTGATAGCTCTTTGGATCTCATATTGAGAGTTGACAGCAACAGATTCCAAATGCAAATAGCACAATTGAAATTAACTCTGGACCTTTTATCTGCTCCTTGTAAATGGGATAATGAGGGAATAACACACACCTGGCCACGGAACAGCTGAGCAGCCAATTGTCCCATTACTTTTGGTTCCTTAAAAAGTGGGAGGCACGTATACAAACTGTTGTAATTCTTGCACCTGATTTGGATGTAAATACCCTCAAATTAAAGCTAAAAGTCTGCAGTTAAAGCACATCTTGTTGGTTTCATTTCAAATCCATTGTGGTGGTGTATAGAGCCAAAAAGATTAGAATTGTGTTGATGTCCCAATATTTATGGACCTGACTGTACATATAGTCCCTCCTCCAATTGGGTGCTTGTGAGTCTTGTAGTTGTGGCCTCATTTCAGCTCTGTGTTTAGGATCCAACTATAGAACTACATCTCCCAGACTACCTCTGGATTCCAATTGTCGTTAGGCAAAACTAGTTGACACCGCCATCTTGTGGACAAATAAAGTTCTGCAACTCAGTAACAATGTCCAGTATTATATGCTCACCCTAACTTATCCTGTAATCTCCTGGTGGCCAACATGCAGGTCACATGTGGCCCGATGGCCCTCTGTGTGTAGGCCCATGGGCTGTTCGGCACCATATAGAAAATAGAGTGCCAGCAGGGTGCCAGGTGCTGAAATGCTCTCTGTGCTCCAGCACCCAGAACTGAAAAAAGACATCCCCCTCCTGCATTTGTGGTCATGAAAGTGAATGTTACCCTCCCTTCCCCTACATAGGTGGTCATGGGGTATTACATTTTAATGCCACTGCAATGACTACCACTACAGGGGCTGGGGGAACTAAATTCCACTGCCCTTAATCACCAATGTGTGTAGGGTGGGGGGTTGTTAGTAGTAGTACGGATACCAGTGCCGGGGGTTATTTTTGCATCCACTGACACCAATGCTGAAGGTTGTGATTGCATTCACTGACACCAATGCTGGAGGTTATTGCATCCACTGACACCAATGCTGGGGGTTATTATTACATCCACTGACACCAATGCTGGGGGTTCTTATTGGGTCCACTGACTCAAATTGTAAGGTAAACCAGATTCATAGCATCAGAAAGTTCAGAAATACGAAATTCGGAAATTTGAAAATTCGGAAATCCGAAAATACGAAATACGAAATTTGGAAATTTGAAAATTCGGAAATCCGAAAATACGAAATTCGGAAATCCGAAAATTCGGAAATCCGAAAATTCGGAAATCCGAAAATTCGGAAATTCGGAAATTTCGGAAATTGAAAAATTCGGAAATTCGGAATTAACAAATTTGTCAAAATTTGTTCAAAAACGAATTAGGAACTAAACGAATTGCACATGTCTAATAAATGTGCCCCTTGGTTACAGTAATACTAGACCCGCCCCTTAGTTACACAATAGACGCCCCTTGCAGAGTAGCACGAGCATCGGGAGCGTGCGGCATCGCCTCGTACAATTACACTGCGCGGTGTAGAGTTCACTCAGAGCTGTTTAGGTTCGGCAATTTTCAGAAGCTCCGTAGTCCTTCGTACTGAGCAAGCGCTGCGCCGGCGCAGTACAGGGGGTCCTTATCCGGCGGGGGAACTTTTTCGGCAGGACACCGCAATTACACTACTGCCATCTAGTGGCGGTAGATGTAATTGCGGTAACGTCGCCCAAGTAATGGGAACTGCGTTACCATGAGGGGAAAAGTAATCAATTAGATTACTCGTTACCCTCTAAAGTAACTGCGTTAAGTAACTCCGTTTATTTTAACTCAGTTACTTACACCACTGGTGACAGCTATCTGCAGTTCTTTTTCGGAATTTTCGGATTTCCGAATTTTCGGATTTCCGAATTTCGAATTTTACGAATGTTCGAATTTTACGAATTTTCGGATTTCCGAATTTCCGGATTTCCGAATTTTCGGATTTCCGAATTTCCGAATTTCATATTTTACGAATTTTCGGATTTCCGAATTTCGAATTTTACGAATTTCCGAATTTTCGGATTTTCGGATTTCCGAATTTCCAAATTTCATATTTTACGAATTTTCGAATTTTGAATTTTCGGATTTCCGAATTTTCGGATTTCCGAATTTTCGGATTTCCGAATTTTCAGTTTTTCGGAATTCCGAATTTTCAGACTTTCGGATTTTCGAAATTCGTGAATTCAAAGATTTGAAAATCCCAAAATTTGAAAATCTGAAAAAAGAAAGAAAATCAGTTTAATTAATAACTAACTATTAAATTAACAAGTACGAATTTATCCGAAGTTACGAATTATCTGAAATAACGAATGCCGCATCTAAACAAATGGAAAAAGGTTTTATTATTATTATTATTGTTATTTATTATTATTAGATCGTTACGTTCCATTTGTTTAGATGCGGCATTCGTTATTTCAGATAATTCGGAACTTCGGATAAATTCGTACTCGTTACATTCACTAACAGACACATTTGAAAGGGAATTCCAATACCTATAATTTAATAGTTAGTTATTATTTAGAATTAAACAGATTTTCTTTTTTTTTTCAGATTTTCTATTTTTTTAATTTTTTAATTTCCGAATTCTGAAAATTCGGAATTCCGAAAATCTGAAAATCCGAAATTCGGAATTCGAAAATTCGAAAATTCGAAAATCCGAAAATCCAAAATTCGGAAATCCGGAAATCCCAAAATTCGGAAATCCAAAAATACGAAATTCGGAAATTTGGAAATCCGAAAATACGAAATTGGAAAATTCGGAAATACGAAATTCGGAAATTCGAAAATTTGAAAATTCGGAAATCCGAAAATACGAAATTGGAAAATTCGGAAATACGAAATTCGGAAATTCGAAAATTCGAAAATTCGGAAATACGAAAATACGAAATTCGGAAATACGAAAATACGAAATTCGGAAATACGAAAATACGAAATTCGGAAATCCGAAAATTCGGAAATCCGAAAATTCGGAAGTTCGGAAATTTCGGAAATTGAAAAATTCGGAAATTCGGAATTAACGAATTTGTCAAAATTCGTTCAAAAACGAATTAGGAACTAAACTAATTGCACATGTCTAATAAATGTGCCCCTTGGTTACAGTAATACTAGACCCGCCCCTTAGTTACACAATAGACGCCCCTTGCAGAGTAGCACAAGCATCGGGAGCGCGCGGCATCGCCTCGTACAATTACAGGTTAACTGCGCCTGCGCGGTGTAGAGTTCACTCAGAGCTGTTTAGGTTCGGCAATTTTCGTAAGCTCCGTAGTCCTTCGCACTGCGCAAGCGCTGCGCTTGCGCAGTACAGGGGGTCCTTATCTGGCGGGGAAACTTTTTCGGCAGGACACCAGAATTACACTACTGCCATCTAGTGGCGGTAGATGTAATTGAGGTAACGTCGCCCAAGTAATGGGAACTGCGTTACCATGAGGGGAAAAGTAATCAGTTAGATTACTCGTTACCCTCTAAAGTAACTGCGTTTATTTTAACTCAGTTACTTACATCACTGGTGACAGCTATCTGCAGTTCTAGGCTGGCGTCATATTCACCCTCTCTCCAAAATCCTAACGTTTTGTGACTTTGTTCCAGCATCAACCCCCTCCAGCAGAAGCACTGCTCCATCCAAACCCTGGAGTTCAGTGAACACAGAGCAGTGAGAGCACGATCTGGAGGGAGGGGTAATCAGAGGTCAGGACTCAGGGAGGAGGTGAAGCAAGCTTCCTGCTCACGCTGACCAGAGATAACACTGACGAGGGGGAGTTTCAGGACCCGGCAGAGACACAGGCAGACACAGAGACTGCAGCTGTCTTCTGCTCCAGATCGGGACACTTTACCGATTGCCAGTATGTAGAACTGATCCCCCTGCAGAGCTGCCGGAGGCAGAAATCTGGCAGCGCTGTAAGGAGATCCACAAGTGTCAAAAGGCAGTTCAGCTGGCTCTCCTGCTCTGCAGGTTCCTCTTCTGAAGAGACAGAGCTCGGGCCCCCTACAGGAGGGCTGGCTGTACTGCCCTATCAGCGGCCCTGGATACCATTTCCCTACCTAAGATTACTGATGACCAACTGCAATCCCTGAATGCTCCCTGCATGGAAGAGGAGGTAGCCACAATTATTTCCACACTGAAGCCCTCCAAGGACCCTGGCCCAGATGGCTGTACAGCTCTTTATTATAAAAAAAGGTTTTCTGGACTATTAACCCCATGTTGGAATTCAACATGAATTAATAGTATATTTCTAAAGTTTCTACACATCTATTTTTACAACCAAGATCAGCCATACTGACATTTGCAGTCCCACAGTTTTAAAAGGTACAGAGGAATGTGGCCCCAAACAGAATCTGCATAGCAAAAGGGCTTGTCGCCAGCTCACCTGGTGTGCTAGAAGCTTCAAATAGATTGATGACAAAGACGGTCCAGGGCGTATGGAAATCAATACTGCCCCCAGAGGCCAAGTATGGCAGGACAGTCAGTAATATAAGGAGGATTGTCATGTGAACACTGATTGGTTCAAAGCAAATGGGACTGGCAATGGGGGGAGTTTGAATGAGTGATGAGTGAGTTTTGTAAAAAGGATTGTTACAGAGAGCTCTTTCTCTTTTCGTTGGTCCCAAAAATGTGTCAAAATTGTCCGATGTGTCCCCCATAATGTCGCAAAATATATCGCTGATCGCCGCCATTACTAGTAAAAAAAAATTATTAATAAAAATGCCATAAAACTATCCCCTATTTTGTAAACGCTATAACTTTTGCGCAAACCGATCAATAATCGATTATTGCGATTTTTTTTTTTACCAAAAATATGTAGAAGAATACGTATCGGCCTAAGCTGAGCAAAAAAAATAAATGTTTATACATTTTTGGGTGATATTTATTATAGCAAAAAAAAAAAAAATATATATTTTTTTTCCAAAATTGTCGCTCTTTTTTTGTTTATAGCGCAAAAAATAAAAACTGCAGGGGCGATCAAATACCACCAAAAGAAAGCTCTATTTGTGGGGAAAAAAGGACATCAATTGTGTTTGGGAGCCACGTCGCACGACCGCGCAATTGTCAGTTAAAGCGACGCAGTGCCGAATTGCAAAAAGTGGTCTGGTCTTAAGCCAGCAAAATGGACCGGTCTGAAAGTAGTTAATACTTGGTTGCAAATCCTTTGCAGTCAATTACAGCCTGAAGTCCGGAACGCATAGACATCACCAGACGCCGGGCTTCATCCCTGGTGAGGCTCTGCCAGGCCTCTACTGCAACTGTCTTCAGTTCCTGCTTGTTCTTGGGGCATTTTCCCTTCAGTTTTGTCTTCAGCAAGTGAAATGCATGCTCAATCGGATTCAGGTCAGGTGATTGACTTGGCCATTGCATAACATTCCACTTCTTTCCCTTAAAAAACTCTTTGGTTGCTTTCGCAGTATGCTTTGGGTCATTGTCCATCTGCACTGTGAAGTGCCGTCCAATGAGTTCTGAAGCATTTTGTTGAATATGATCAGATAATATTGCCCGAAACACTTCAGAATTCATCCTGCTGCTTTTGTCAGCAGTCACATCATCAATAAATACAAGAGAACCAGTTCCATTGGCAGCCATACATGCCCACGCCATGACACTACCACCACCATGCTTCACTGATGAGGTGGTATGCTTTGGATCATGAGCAGTTCCATTCCTTCTCCATACTCTTCTCTTCCCATCACTCTGGTACACGTTGATCTTGGTCTCATCTGTCCATAGGATGTTCTTCCAGAACTGTGAAGGCTTTTTTAGATGTTGTTTGGCAAACTCTAATCTGGTCTTCCTGTTTTTGAGGCTCACCAATGGCTTACATCTTGTGGTGAACCCTCTGTATTCACTCTGGTGAAGTCTTCTCTTGATTGTTGACTTTGACACACATACACCTACCTCCTGGAGAGTGTTCCACACATACACCTACCTCCTTGAGAGTGTTCCACACATACACCTACCTCCTGGAGAGTGTTCCACACATACACCTACCTCCTGGAGAGTGTTCCACACATACACCTACCTCCTGGAGAGTGTTCCACACATACACCTACCTCCTGGAGAGTGTTCCACACATACACCTACCTCCTGGAGAGTGTTCCACACATACAAATACCTCCTGGAGAGTGTTCCACAAATACACCTACCTCCTGGAGAGTGTTCCACACATACACCTACCTCCTGGAGAGTGTTCCACACACACACCTACCTCCTGGAGGGTGTTCTTGATCTGGCCAACTGTTGTGAAGGGTGTTTTCTTCACCAGGGAAAGAACTCTTCGGTCATCCACCACAGTTGTTTTCCGTGGTCTTCCGGGTCTTTTGGTGTTGCTGAGCTCACCGGTGCGTTCTTTCTTTTTAAGGATGTTCCAAACAGTTGATTTGGCCACACCTAATGTTTTTGCTATCTCTCTGATGGGTTTTTTTTGTTTTTTTCAGCCTAATGATGGCTTCACCGATAGTGATAGCTCTTTGGATCTCATATTGAGAGTTGACAGCAACAGATTCCAAATGCAAATAGCACAATTGAAATGAACTCTGGACCTTTTATCTGCTCCTTGTAAATGGGATAATGAGGGAATAACACACACCTGGCCACGGAACAGCTGAGCAGCCAATTGTCCCATTACTTTTGGTTCCTTAAAAAGTGGGAGGAACATATACAAACTGTTGTAATTCTTACTCCTGATTTTGATGTAAATACCCTCAAATTAAAGCTAAAAGTCTGCAGTTAAAGCACATCTTGTTTGTTTCATTTCAAATCCATTGTGGTGGTGTATAGAGCCAAAAAGATTAGAATTGAGTCCATGTCCCAATATTTATGGACCTGACTGTACATATAGTTCCTCCTCCAATTGGGTGCTTGTGAGTCTTGTAGTTGTGGCCTCATTTCAGCTCTGTGTTTAGGATCCACCTATAGAACTACATCTCCCAGACTACCTCTGGATTCCAATTGTCGTTAGGCAAAACTAGTTGACACCGCCATCTTGTGGACAAATAAAGTTCCGCCACTCAGTAACAATGTCCAGTATTATATGCTCACCCTAACTTATTCTGTAATCTCCTGGTGGCCAACACACAGGTCACATGTGGCCAGCTGGCCCTCTGTGTGTAGGCCCATGGGCTGTTCGGCACCATATAGAAAATAGAGTGCCAGCAGGGTGCCAGGTGCTGAAATGCTCTCTGTGCTCCAGCACCCAGAACTGAAAAAAGACATCCCCCTCCTGCATTTGTGGTCATGAAAGTGAATGTTACCCTCCCTTCCCCTACATAGGTGGTCATGGGGGATTACATTTCAATGCCACTGCAATGACTACCACTGCAGGGGCTGGGGGAACTAAATTCCACTGCCCTTAATCACCAATGTGTGTAGGGTGGGGGGTTGTTAGTAGTAGTACTGATACCAGTGCCGGGGGTTATTTTTGCATCCACTGACACTAATGCTGAAGGTTGTTATTGCATTCACTGACACCAATGCTGGAGGTTATTATTGCATCCACTGACACCAATGCTGGGGGTTATTATTACATCCACTGACACCAATGCTGGGGGTTCTTATTAGGTCCACTGACTCAAATTGTAAGGTAAACCAGATTCATATCATCAGAAAGCCAGTGCAGATTTGTGCTCATGCTCGTGCACATTGCACACGTGCTCAATTTTTCCAAGCGAAGGGGCAATGTTAGTTATACTGTGCCTATATGTCGCGCACAAATTAATGCACGAGCGCGCACGCGGCCGCGAGCACGTGCGCATACCAATTAGCACTTGGCGCCCAGTGGTCTATATAAACTGGTCTATCACTGACTTGATTACAAGCAAGTCATCACCTGATATTACGTTAGATTTCCACTCTCTATCATGTTCCTTCTTCTCTTCCTTCTAACATCCGTGTCTTCTATCCTCAAATTATCCTTACTCTACCCCTCCTCTCTACCCTGCAGCATGCACATATCTCCCTCACTCCTACCCTCTCCCTACTACTCCACCCATCATCTCCTGTATTTGCTGTACCCACATTCTGACATAAAAACCAGGACCACTAAACACGTGCGCTTATGCACAGCCCACTCCCATCTTGCCTTCCTCACTTTCCTCCTTCTCCTGGTCTCGGGTGACATTTCACCTAATCCTGGTCCGCCATTTTCCAACTGCAAGCCACATACCTTATACCCCACCCCCTCTGGCAACCACCGCAATCCAGTCAGCTTAATTTCTATACCACTGCTTCCTCAAAGCAGCCCACCAATCTCATGCGCCCTCTGGAATACCCGTTCAATCTGTAACAAGCTTACATCTATACATGACCTCTTCATCTCTCATGGCTTTAACATACTCACCATAACTGAAACCTGGCTTCAAAATTTGGACTCGGCTTCTCCTGCTGCCCTATCCCATGGTGGCCTCCATTGGACTCACTCCCCCAGACCTAATGGACAGAAAGGAGGTGGAGTTGGATTCCTTCTATCCCCACAAAGCACCTTCCAAGTCCTTCCTATCCCTCCCTCTCTATCCCTCCCTTCTTTTGAGATGCACTGTATCCGTCTGTTTTCTCCTATTTCTCTGAGGATTGCAGCAATTTATCGGCCTCCCGGACCTGTATCACGCTTTCTTGATGACTTTGCTGCCTGGCTACCCTACTTTCTCTCCTCTGAAATACCCACTATAATTCTTGGCGACTTCAACATTCCTGTCAATGTTAACAGCCCAACTGCAGCTAAACTTCTCAACTTAACCTCTTCTTTTGACCTAACCCAATGGACACATACTTCCACCCACTCCAATGGTAATACCCTTGACCTTGTATTCTCCCATCTCTGCAATCCCTGCAACCTCACCAACACCCCCTTTCCACTCTCTGATCACAACCTCATCAGTTTCACTGTATCCTTGCCTCCAACCAACCATCCCTCCAAGCAGCAAACAATTACTTGTAGGAACCTTCGCCACTTTAACCCATCTCTTCTCTATTCTGCTACTGACCATCTATATGACATAATCTCTCCCCTGTCCTGTCCTGACCTGGCCACCTCTGTTTACAACAGTTCACTCTCATCATCACTAGATGCACTTGCTCCACTAACCACACGCAGAATCAGGCCCCGACCGTTACAACCATGGCAAACTGACAACACTAGAAATCTCAAGAGACATTGCCGTGCTCTTGAACGACTGTGGCGTAAAACCAAATGCCTGCACGACTTCACCCTATATAAATCTGCCCTTCTAAAATACAATTCCTCCCTCCATGCTGCCAAACAAACCTACTTTGTCTCTCTTATTAATACCTTGTCATCTAGTCCCCGTCGGCTCTTCTCAACCTTTAACTCTCTGCTTCGTCCCCCACCCCCTCTACCCACTAACTCACTCACTGCCCAAGAGATTGCCAATCACTTCAAAGACAAGATTGATGCAATTCGTGAGGATACCTCCACTGTGCGTACACCTTCCCCACCCAACATACCTTACCTAAAGACACTTTCAACACTCTCCTCCTTTGACTTGGCTACTATTGAAGAGGTTACAAAACTTTTCTCAGATGCCCACTTAACCAATTGTCCCTTGGATCCTGTTCCCTCACAACTACTACGGTCACCCTCTTCTTCTATCCTATGCTCCCTCACTCACATCTTCAATCTCTCCCTCTCTAGTGGCACCTTCCCCTCCCCTCTAAAACATGCGCAGATCACTCCCATACTTAAAAAGCCCTCCCTGGACCCCACCAACCTGAATAACTTAAGGCCCATCTCATTGCTCCCATTCTCCTCTAAACTTCTAGAGCGCTTAGTCTACAACCGTCTTAGCTCCTACCTCAGTGAAAATAACCTTCTTGACCCTTTACAGTCTGGCTTTCGCTCGCAACACTCCACGGAAACTGCCTTACTAAAACTCACTAACGATTTACTAACTGCTAAATCCGACAGCCAGTACTCCATACTGCTACTACTTGACCTCTCTGCAGCCTTTGATACTGTTGACCACCCGCTCCTTCTCAATAAACTCCATTCCCTTGGTCTCAAAGATTCTGCTCTATCCTGGTTCTCTGCCTATCTATCACAGCGCTCCTTCAGTGTTACCTACAACTCTGTCTCCTCCTCTCCATTGCCCCTTTCTGTGGGGGTCCCCCAAGGCTCTGTTCTTGGACCCCTTCTCTTCTCCATCTACACCTCCTCCCTTGGTCACTTGATAACCACCCACGGCTTCCAATACCACTTATACGCCGATGACACCCAAATCTATCTGTCTACTTCTCACCTCACTCCTTCTGTCTCCTCTCGCATTACTAACTTACTAACTGACATATCAACATGGATGTCGCACCACTTTCTTAAATTAAATCTCTCTAAAACTGAGCTATTAATATTTCCCCCCCCCCGCCCGTGCCCCCCTCCATGACTTTTCCATCAAAATCAACAATGCAACCATCAGTCCCTCCCCTCACGCCAGGGTACTCGGTGTAATCCTAGACTCGGACTTGTCATTTCAGCCTCAAGTCCAATCGCTGTCAAAAGTTTGTAGACTTCACCTCCGTAACATCTCTAAAATTCGCCCCTTTTTAACAAATGACACCACCAAGCTCCTCATTCACTCCCTTGTTATCTCTCGCCTTGACTATTGCAACTCCCTCCTCATTGGCCTGCCTCTCCATAGGCTCTACCCTCTTCAGTCTATCATGAATGCTGCTGCAAGACTTATCCACCTTACCAACCGTTCAGTGTCTGCCAACCCTCTCCTCCAATCCCTACACTGGCTCCCAATCGCCCAGCGAATTAAATTCAAAATACTAACCACAACTTACAAAGCCATCCACAGCTCTGCCCCGAGCTACATCACCAATCTTGTCTCCAAACATATCCCAAACCGTCCTCTCCGCTCTTCTCAAGATCTCCTCCTGTCAAGCTCTCTCGTCTCCTCCTCCCATGCTCGTCTCCAGGATTTCTCCAGAGCCTCTCCCATTCTCTGGAACTCGCTACCTCAACCTGTCCGGCTATCCCCTACTCTAGCTACCTTCAGGCGATCCCTGAAAACTCATCTCTTCAGGGAAGCCTATCATGTCTCCAACTAATCTTTTACCACTTCCATCAGCTCATTCCCCACAGTTACAACCTTTTGTATCACCTCCCCCACCCTATTAGATTGTAAGCTCTTCTGAGCAGGGCCCCCTTAATCCTCTTGTATTTTATTGTATTATAACTGTATTGTCTCCCTTTTTAATATTGTAAAGCGCTGCGTAAACTGTTGGCGCTATATAAATCCTGTAATAAATAAATAAATAAAATAAATCACTGATACCAATGCTGGGGGTTATCATTGCATCTACTGGGGTTATTGTGCTCCAACTTCATAACTTCTGCAGTGTGCATTGTTGCTTAATCCGATGCAATGCACCGTAGTGCACGAAAACACACTGCTATTGTGCAGCCCTTGGTGGGGGGGGTCGCACTTGAGGCCCTCTAGAATTCTGAAGTTGTCCTGTATTCCAAACACTAAGCCTCCCTGCAACCTTCCCACCAACCTTCCCTGTAAACCCAACAGCAGTGGTGTATTTAGGTTTTGTGCTGCCCTAGGCCTGACTAAACTCATGCACCCCTAATTTAAATATGACCCACCCCTTCCTGTAGCGCACGACGATGTACGTTCCTTTTTTGAAGAGGGATATCTCAGTAACGGCAGCAGCTGCTGCCACAACCGAGCAATCCATCTCTTCAGGCGCCAGTCGTGTTTACGATAATGGTGGTCTCCATAGCGAATTCACCGCGAGATCACCATTATCGGTGGCGGGAGAGGTGCCCCCACCCCCTCCCGCCGCTCTCCCGCGCCCTCCGCCACTGACCGGAGCCGTCGGTAGCGGCGGAGGCGATCGGGTCCTGTCACTTCCTTGGTATGGAGACGAGTGAGAGGAAGATGGCCCCCCACCCGTCTCCATACCATAGCAGGGCGGAAGCGACGTCCAAACGGCACTTCCGCCCATACCTCTTAAAGGAACATTTTTCTGTTGTAATTTTTTCAAATGACAATTTTTAATTTTATTTTGCATTTAAGTCCAAATATAAGTTCTGAGGATTTTTTGACCCCAGATCGCATATTTAAGAGGCCCTGTCATGCTTTTTTTCTATTACAAGGGATGGGTACATTCCTTGTAATAGGAATAAAAAATAGGAATAAAAAAAAAAAACTGTGGAAAAATAAATAAAATCAAGTAAAATAAATAAGCAAAAAAAAATAAAATTTTTTAAAGCACCCCGTCCCAACGAACTCGCGTGCAGAAGCGAACACATTCGTTTTAATTTTTTCAAATGACAAATTTTTAATTTTATTTTGCATTTAAGTCCAAATATAAGTTCTGAGGATTTTTTGACCCCCAGATCTCATATTTAAGAGGACCCTGTCATGCTTTTTTTATATTACAAGGGATGTTTACATTCCTTTGTAATAGGAATAAAAAATAGGAATAAAAAAAAAAAACTGTGGAAAAAATAAAAAAATAAAATCAAGTAAAAATAAATAAGAAAAAAAAAATAAAATTTTTTAAAGCACCCCGTCCCAACGAACTCGCGTGCAGAAGCGAACACATACGTGAGTAGCGCCCGCATATGAAAGCGGTGGTCAAACCACACATGTGATGTATCGCCGTAATCGGTAGAGCGGGAACAATAATTCTAGACCTCCTCTGTAACTCAAAACATGCAACCTGTAGAATTTTGTCCAATCACCGCTGATCATGATGTAAACAGGAAGAGCCGTTGACCGTGTTTCCTCACTCGCGTCTGACAGACACGAGTAGAGGAGAGACAATCGGCTGCTCTCCTGACGGGGGGGGGGGTCTGTGCTGATTTTTTATTCTAGCAGCCCCCCCTCGGGTGCCCACCCAGGACCACCAGGATGCCGCCAGGACCGCCAGGGATTGGCACCACACTGGACCACCAGGTATGCCACCCTAGACCGCAATGGAAATGCCAATCAGTGAACAGACAGCTGCCAATCAGTGCCCATCCCCAATGCCTGCTAGTGCCAGTGCCATCAGTGATGCCTATAAATTCCATCTATCAGTGCTGCATATCAGTGCCAATCAGTGCCACATATCAGTGCCCAGCAGTGCTGCCTATCAGTGCCACCCATAAGTACCCATCACTGCAGCCTTTCAGTGCCTATCAGTGCCCACCAGTTCCACCCATGAGTGCCCATCAGTGCCGCCTATCAATACCCATCAGTGCTGCATATCAGTGCCACCCATCAGTGCCGCCTACCAGTGCCCATCGTCAGTGCCCATCAGTGCCACCTAATCGTTGCCGCCTTATCAGTGCCCATCAGTGAAGGAGAAAACTTACTTATTTACAAAATTTTATAACAGAAACAAAAGAAAAACTTTTTTGTTTTCAAAATTGTAGGTCTTTTTTTTATTTGTTTAGCAAAAGAAAGCACAGAGGTGATCAAATCCCACCAAAAGAAAGCTCTATTTGTGGGAACAAAATGATAAAAATTCTGTTTGGGTACAGTGTTGTATTGACTGCGCATTTTGTCATTTAAACAGTAACAGCGCTGAAAGCTGAAAATTGGTTTGGGCAGGAAGGGGGTGTAAGTGCCCGGTATTGAGGGCAACTTGTTTTCAGCATTCGTGGTTATAACCCAGAATCAGGAAACTGTCAGAAACCGCAGGAGGTTTTCCTGTCCCGATGTCACGACACTCACACTGAATAAAAGGTCAAAGCTTAATTTTCACACGTACACACAGAAACGAGCGCAACATAAAAGGCTGCTATAAATCTTCAGGTACAGTCGAGATAAGCTGCTGGAATGAATATGATATTGTGATAATGTAGACAATAAATCTTGGGTTCATGTACTCAGCATTCTAGTCCTTGAAGGAGTCAGTCCACCTGAAACTGATATTTTATTCTTCTCTCAGGGAATCTATTGTGAGATATCTGTCCCCAGGCCTGTACATCTGCTGTGCCCATTATGAGGGGTTCCCACCATCCCTGTGCTGAGTTCCCAGGTCTGTACACCTGCTGTGCCCATTATGAGAGGTTCTCACCATCCCTGTGCTGAGTTCCTGGGTCTGTACACCTGCTGTGCCCATTATGAGAGGTTCTCACCATCCCTGTGCTGAGTTCCCAGGTCTGTACACCTGATGTGCCCATTATGAGGGTTCCCACCATCCCTGCTAGATTTTTTATAATATGGGCACTGTATGTACAAACAATATATAGGGATCTGAGGGAACCAACTCCCTCCCAATGGTTAAAAAAAGCAAATGGCTCCTATACTAGAGTCCATGATAGATTGCAGTCCTTTTTTTTCCAAATGCAGCTCACTGAGGCAGCTCCATGGAAAAGCAAGAAGAAGCTCTGAAGGGAAAATGAGAAGAGACACAGGCGCCTTCTAAGTGTAGTTATAAGGTTTAAATTTATTAAAAGTATAGCACTGACCCCCGAAGGAGCGGCTGAATTTTTCTTGGCTTACCGATTACCTCCACCAGCTCGTACTCGTTGTCCTTGTCTAGGGGTTCCCAGGGTTGATACCCAGTACCACTGTACTATACAAAACAAAAAAACAAGAACATAATAAATTGTGCAAACCAAATTGCGCACAACATAATCCATATAAGAAAGCTAGACTAAGGAACATCATCGTCACCTATATTTGATTTGAAAATCTAGGGGAGTGAAACAAGAATACAAAGAAAAGCCGCACACCCCGAGATCAAAAGGCAGCAGCTACAGAGTCCTGATATTCCTCCACGCCCTTATCCAGGCCTCCTGCCGCCACCTGTCTTTCTCAAGACCCTGAATCTTCCCAACCTCACCCAGAATGTCGTGCATCACCACTTCGACAGGGAGGATTTTACCCCGTAAGGATACCCGACACCGTGCACTCCACATGAAATAATGGACTACTGGACTAACTAAACAAATTGTTTCCAAATAATAATCCCGACGAGTCTGGAATGCCCCATACACCCACTCTGCATAACTCATATAGGGGGAGGAAGGGTATACTCAGAGCCCTCCCCACCCTCTTGTACATCTCTATATTAAACGGGCACTGAAGTAGAAAGTGATCCATGGACTCCACCACACTCCACTCTCGGGCAGCCCCGATCACTCATGGAAAGAAACTTCAAGTTGTCCTTCACATATAGTTTTCCATGAAAGGCAAGCCAAGCCTGATCTCTAAACTTCATTGGGATTCTCTCCAAATGAATCAATCTCAAACCCACCCCCAAAACCAGGCTTGGGCAATCCCTTAAGGCCAGTGGCTAGCAAAAAGCAGAGCTCATGATCCGCTTCTCAAGACGTTTCCTTGGAAGAGATCTGACTTCCCCTGCTGTTACTTGCCACTGCCGAAGCATTTTCAAACATGGAGCAACATAAGCTGGTCTTGCAGAAAGGGCCTGAACCAGGACTGGAAAATACCCACCCACCAAGGCCGTCTCTCTGCCAACATGTTACCAAGATTGTACTTCACAAACATCAGAGATAAAAAGACTACAGGGTTGATCATCCCTAGACCACCCTCCCACCTAGGAAGGTAAGTCACATTCCTTTTGACAAGGTTTATTTTGTTCCCTCAAAACAGCTGGAAGAAACAACTATAGACCCTGGTATAGAGAGAAACTGGCAAAATGCAAACAAAACTGACATACAGGAAAATCGGAATCTTGATCAAATCAACATTTTCCCTCAAGGAAAGCCGGCCAAACCTTTCCAGCTTGCCACCTTGGCATCAGCACTCTCCAGCCTTTTCACCCAATTTGCATGACCATAGTCACCTGGGCCAAATTCAATGTCTAGAACTCAAATTTTTTGTTCCGGGAAGTCATCCGGGAGCAGGGCCGGATTAACATAGGGGCTATTGGAGCTGCAGCTCCAGGCCCCTTTCTTAAGATAGGCCCATTTGCCCCAAAAAAAAAAAAATTTCTAAAAAAAATAAAATAATAAGATCGACTTCAAGGGTTGTAGCTCAGCGATCAGGAGGCACAGAGATCCCACATTTGGGGGGTATGTAGCTAAATACCCACTCCAGCACTGGTTAAAATATGGGGATGCTATCATCTATGGTTCCGGAGATATGGGGTTGCTTGCACAGTCGATCAGAACCTCCATACAGAGCGGCCAGTTTAAATACAAGCTGGGAGGATGAACTCGCAGTGCTTATAATAATTATTTGCATATTACTTATGGTAATTAACCCCTTACCACCCAGGCCAATTCTAACACTTCTCTCCTACATGTAAAAATCATCATTTTTTTTTTTTTTATAGAAAATTACTCAGAACCCTCAAGCATTATATATGTTGTTTTAGCAGACACCCTATGGAATAAAATTGTGGTCTTTGCAACTTTTTATGTTACACGATATTTGCGCAGCAATTTTTCAAACGTTTTTTTTTGGAAAGAAACTGTTATATTCATAAACAAAAAAACACTAAAGTTAGCACGATTTTTTTTGTGTACTAAGCAATGCTTTAAAATCTTTTACAGGTTACATGTTTAGAGTTACAGAGGAGGTCTAAGGCTAGAATTATTGTTCTCACTCTAACGATCGTGGCATATGTAACCTGTGTGTATCTGGCTCTGATACTAACCAGTGACTACCCAGCCACTGACTAGTATCTCTCCCCAGCCTGTCCCCCCACACCCTCTCACCTGCTGACCTGTGGATGGGGGAATCACTCCTGCAGTGTTATTGTGTTCTGCCAGTGAATACCATGATTAGTGTTGCTAACTATAGCTGGCAGCACTGATTGTTTTGGGGAAAACCTGACAGGCTGGTTGTACTCAAGTCGGTTAAAAGGTTGACTTGTGTAAAATCAGGTAGCCCATACATTGACTATGGCTTGTCTCTGCTTAATTGGTGTAATTTCTATCCATGTATGGCCCGCTTAACCACTACGCAGTCCCTAAACATCCTTCCACAAACCTTTAAATTTTTCCTTCCCAGATTCCTTCATCCTCCTCTCCTATATATAGTGCCCACTGTCATACTCTCCACACTTCTCTCCTGTACATACTGCTCACTGTCATACCCTCCACACTTCTCTCCTATACATAGCGCCCGCTGTCATATCCTACACACTCCTCTCCTGTACATAGTGCCCGCTGTCATACACTTCTCTCCTGTACATAGTGCCCACTGTCGTACCCTCCACACTCCTCTCCTGTACATACTGCTCACTGTTATACCCTCCACACTCCTCTCCTGTACATACTGCTCACTGTCATACCCTCCACACTCCTCTCATGTACATAGTGCCCACTGAAATGAATATGCTTAACTTTCAGCTTTTGAACAAAGCTGTTATAAGTGTATACTGCTTACTATGTAACAAACTGACAAGTGCTGACATATCAGGATGCATCTGTTTGTGGTTTTTATCTTTGTACTTCACCAGAGGATATGAAACTAGCTAGCAGTGACTTAGGAGTTTTGTGATCAAGTTTAGCAGATGTGTACAGATAACGAGAACTAACTGTCATACACTAACCTTTGCCCCATATTCCATATTGCAAACTAAGGACCATCACATGACTAGAAATTGCTGATGTATGCTTCTGTGTAATGCCCTGATTGGCTCCACATGGGGCAGGGTCTTCTAGTATTACACATAAAAGACGATGTACTCCTCAATAAACTTGGTAATCATTCTTCACGTACCATTGAGTGTATGTGTGTTGTTTATCCACCGGTGATTTGGGATCTCCGCTTCTACCATTCCTGGCCTAGGCACTTAGAATACAAGAAGAAAGACGTGTACCTTTACAACTGGTGTTCAGAAGTGGGATATCTTGTGACAGGTAAGTGATTTTGCCCTTTTTTACCTTTTAAGGTGAATAGGTGTAAATGCTTACGCTGTCCAGATAATCGCCACGAATTTAGTTTAAAGAAGTTGTTGTGCCTTCGCGGAGGACTAGGCTGGTCCCCCGGGAGGTTAAAAGGACACGCAGGTAGTTACGTAGGTTATTTGGCTATTTAAAGAGAGTCTGACTAGGTTGGTCTGACTATAAAAAACGATTGTAAAAGAGATTATTATTTTAATCACCGGGAAGTAGCAGATTACGCCCGTGATAAAAGGTTTGGTTGAGCGGACGCCCATTAAGTTTTTTTGAGAAACAAAAAGTGCACTATAAAATTGAACAAATGTATGGTTTTATAATGATCATTTAAAATAATTCTGTTCATAAGATTTACAGTATAAGACCTATAGAAATAAGTATAAAGTTTTGTTTAAGATATATATATATATATATATATATATATGTGAGACTTCTTTTCCCACAGACAGCGTAAGTACCTAAAAATTTAAAGAATTGTATGTTGTATAAAGTATAAGAGTTTAATGACTTCGGAATACGAAGAACCTGATTGTAGCGACATAGCTCCACCTTGTCCACATTGTACTATAGGATTACTGTTTTTTAAAATAGAAAATAGGTGGGTTCTATTAACCAATAGACCAGGGGGCTATTCTTGTAGATTAGGGGTAAGAGGAATATATCCCGCCACAAAGAAAGGAACCATAAATCGAGTACTAAGGGTAAACCTTCACAGTCCCATTAGTCCATCTGATTTGACGGACCAAGTAGACTACCCAATTGTTCGACAACAAGTGATTACCCAAACGGGTTGTTATCACTTGTGCCCACATACTAGGCATACCCTGCCCACTTTGTTAGATGGGGAATTCTGTGGCCACCCCAGGATCAGACATAGGGATCCCATGCCCGTATGAATATATTAAAAACAATCTACCCGGACCACAGGTGGAACCTTTCTGGGCTCAAGTCCAGGAAAGATGCCACCAGTTAGGTATTCATGATCCGGGACCACAAGGTCCTTGTTCAGAGGAAGATTGGAAGAAAGTTAGCAAAATTTGTCAGACGCATAAGCATTCCTACCCCCCGGGTAAATCTAATGACCCTCAATACATGAAAGATTGTTATCACTCATGGTGCAAATGTTTAAAAGATTATGCAGTGGCCATCAAACCGCCAGCAGCCAAACCCCCTATAGGGATGCCTAGAGTATGTCCCTTCCCTCAGTTTAGTGTGTTACAACCTCTCATGGAAGAGTCTTCCCCAAGTTGTATTAAATGTTGATGGGCAGCGTGTCTGTTTCCTGATCGACACGGGCGCCTCATCAAGTTCAGTGAATAATGTAATTTTTGACACACCACAATGTACTGAGGGAAACTCTATTGGTATAAATGGGACCCCTGTTACCCATCCCATCACTCCACCATTACCTGTAACCACTCCCGAGGGGCAACATTTGTGCGATCAGTCTTTTGCTGTGTTGGCCTCCTGTCCTGTATCCCTTATGGGAAGGGACCTGTTGTCCAGTCTAAATATCACTATTAAATTTGACAAAGAAGGGTCACTAACTGCAAGTTCCCCTTTCTGTGACCTGACTGGTCCTAAACGACACACACATAAAGGATTCTTTATGTTACTGCCCGCTACTTTAGAGACTCACAAAATCTGGGCAGAAAACAAAGGTAGCGTAGGATTTATCAACTGCACACCCTACACTCCCCAATTACGTCCAGATGCACAGCCACAATACCACAAACAGTATCCCTTGCCCCCAGAGAAAACCAATGGAATTGCACCACAGATTGAAGAATACATACGCTTAGGCATTTTGAAACCAGTAATCAGCCCCTGGAACACGCCCATTTACCCCGTAAAAAAGACCAGTGGCGAATGGAGGCTAGTCCAAGATCTAAGGGCAGTTAATAAACAAGTACTACCCCTCCCGCCCTTGGTATCTGATATAACATTCATTTTTTCATGCATACCTGCAGATTCCCTATGCTACACAGTGATTGATTTGGCAAACGCATTTTTTAGCATTCCTATTGCCGAAGAGGCTCAGCCTATATTTGCCTTCTCATGGGCCGGCGCGGGTCAGTTAACTTGGTCGCGTTTACCGCAAGGGTATGTAGACAGCCCCGCCGCCTTCTCCATGGTACTCAACGAGACCGTCAAGTCTTGGACTTCCGAGCATGGGTCGGTACTAATACAGTATGTGGACGACTTGCTCTTGTGCAGTCGTTCTGCTGAAGATTGTGCGGTCGATTCAACATTACTGTTAGAACATCTGGCCGAAGCCGGCCACCTAGCCTCAAGGAAAAAAATACAGTGGTGTCTACCACAAGCAGAATACCTAGGATGTATTCTGGACAAGGGAACCAGGCTAGTGTCCCCCAAACGTGCCGCAGCCTTACAAGCTCTCAGTCCTCCAAAAGACAAAGCAGCTTTGTTGTCATTTCTGGGCGCAATTGTATATTGCCGCCAGTGGATTCCTGACTGTTCTCATTATGATAGTATCCTACGAGAGGCTGCCGGGTCAAACGCCCCTAAATTGATAGACTGGACAGAAGACAGAAAAAATGCTTTTGATGCTCTTATTAAGAGTTTGTCCACCGCCCCCGCCCTGGGATTGGTAGATTATGGTAAAGCCTTCCAGTTGTACTGTGTAGTTTCAGGAAAATCTTTTGCTGCAGTACTTGCACAATCTCATGGCTCAGGGTATCGCCCAGTGTCATATTTATCTAGAAAACTCCCTATCCAAGTCCAGGGCATGCCGTCCTGTCTTCAGAATGTCGCTGCCTGTGCCATGTCTGCACAGGATGCCAACAAAATAGTATTGGGACACAAAATGACACTGTACACCACTCATTCAGTTACCCACCTCATACAGAATATGAATACACAACACATGACTTCCCAAAGACTCAGTGGATACGAGATCACTTTGTTAAATACTGACAACTTGGTACTTAAATATGTTCCGAATAGCAATCCAGTTGTACGTTTACTACATTCCATGTTACGTTTACCACACGAACCTGATCACACACATAATTGTGTAGAAAAAGTGGAACAAGTCACTTCACCAAGACCTGATCTTTCTGACATTCCAATTATAAATGCCGAAAATGTTTTTGTAGATGGTAGTTGTTCCCGTCCCTCTGACTCTACATTTTTAACTGGCTATGCTGTAGTTCAGCTGCCACATACAGTACTAGAGGCAAAACCATTGCCCCCTGTTTCTGCCCAAGTAGCAGAACTAGAAGCTCTGACCAGAGCCTGTATTCTGTTCACAAACAAGGAAGTCAACATTTATACAGACAGCAGATATGCATTTGGAGTGGTACATGATTTTGGTGTGATATGGGCCAATAGAGGATTTAAAACAGCAGACAACAAACAGATAGCTAATTCAGAGCAGATCCTTAATCTACTGCAAGCAATTCTGCTCCCTAAAAAGGTTGCTGTTATAAAAGTAAAAGCCCACTCATCAGACAATAGTATAGTATCAAAAGGAAATGCTTTCGCAGACAGAGAAGCAAAAAAGGCTGCTGCCAGTTCACCCAATTCACCAGCCCCTACCACAATCTTCTTTAAAGAGCACTTCTCATCCCCTGATTTCAAAACTGTTGTGGCCCAAATGCAGTCAATGGCCACAGATACAGATGTCCATTTCTGGGCAAATGAAGGTTTGACCAAAGACTCTGAAGGTCTTTGGACAAAAGAGGGGAAGATCCTGGGTATACCTGAAGCTAATTGTATCCTAATTTTATCCTACCTCCATGGCCCAGGACACATAGGACCCGCCCCTCTTGTAAATATATATTCAAAATCTTTTTGCACAAATAATTTACAAAAACAAACTAAGCTTCTAACTAGAAGCTGCTTAACTTGTGCCCAGAACAATGTTCAAGGAAAAAGACATGGCCTACATGGCCATCTACCTCCACCCTTGGGACCATTAACAGATTTACAAATAGACTTCACACACCTACCAAAACAAAAGGGAAACTTGAGGTGCCTCTGCGTAATCGTTGACAAATGGTCAGCTTGGGTTGAGGCAATTCCCTGTACCGGAGAAACCGCAAATATAGCAGCGAGATGCTTGTTAAATTATTGGATCTGTAGGTTCGGGATACCCACAACCATATGGTCCGACAGAGGACCCGCATTTAGTTCCTCAGTGACCCAAGTTGTAGCCAAATCTCTGGGGATGCAATGGAAACTACATATTCCCTATCATCCCCAGAGTGCAGGAGTAGTAGAGAGAATGAACAGGAACATCAAAGACAAATTAAAAAAGGCTACAGGAGGTACTCTAAAAGGTTGGTTGGAACACTTACCTTCTGTCCTTTTTCAGATAAGAACCACCCCCCATTCTAGGACAGGATTGTCCCCTTTTGAAATTCTAATGGGAATCCCTGCAAATATAGAATTACCCCCATTAGACCCAAATTCTGACATTAACGTTTATTCCCAACAGGAAGTGTACGTGAAAAGTCTGGTAAGTATGCTTCATGAAATAAATGAACAAGTTTCTGTCACCTTTTTTCCTCTTTCAACAGAACCAACCCACCCCTTCATCCCAGGGGACAAAGTACTGATTAAGCAGCTGGCTCACAGGAAAAGAATTGGACCAATCTACTCCGGACCGTGGAAGGTGGAAAAGGTATCCAGGACCGCGGTACTGACGGACCTAGGCAACACCTGGATCCACGCCAGCCGACTGAAGAAGTGTCCCCAGCTCCCCCCAACTCCAGAGCCCCTAACAGTAACCGAGGATACACTCCCTTCAAGACAACAACAAAATCTACAAGATATTCAGGAAGGCATAGGACAAATCTCCCTGGAGGACACGATGATTTTACCTGGAAACTAAACAGAATCTTTCCATCATCAGGACAAGTGAAGAAGAAGAAGAAGAATAGTGAATTTTGAGGACATTAGATATATATATATATATATATATATAATGTTTTCAACATCAGCAACAGGGAAGACCTTATGCCTCTGGTGCTGTCTAATTTTGGTAGTATTCTTACCTACTTGGCTGATAGCTAACTGTATATACCACCCAGAGGATTTGGGACCACTAAAAGGGATATGTGGGATTCCCAAGTCAAATAACACTCCTATAGTAAGACATAGAAGAAGTGAACCCCCCCAAGAGTTTTCTGATAAAATGTTGTTGTTGAAATTTAAATATAGCTATGCCCAAAAATCAGGTTTTGAAAAGTGCTGGATATGCAGTAAACTACATCCCAGTACTGCCAGAGTTCCTTTAATGGCCATACCTTTAAATTTTACCTCACTCCTAAATGGCACGCCCCCATTAATACTTACCAACGTTACAAGGATAAGGGATGATCATTTTGTTGAATCAGAATGATCAAAGAGAGGATTATAAGGGGGCTACTTATAATGATATACCATTTTGATAGGGGTTGAAATGAATATGCTTAACTTTCAGCTTTTGAACAAAGCTGTTATAAGTGTATACTGCTTACTATGTAACAAACTGACAAGTGCTGACATATCAGGATGCATCTGTTTGTGGTTTTTATCTTTGTACTTCACCAGAGGATATGAAACTAGCTAGCAGTGACTTAGGAGTTTTGTGATCAAGTTTAGCAGATGTGTACAGATAACGAGAACTAACTGTCATACACTAACCTTTGCCCCATATTCCATATTGCAAACTAAGGACCATCACATGACTAGAAATTGCTGATGTATGCTTCTGTGTAATGCCCTGATTGGCTCCACATGGGGCAGGGTCTTCTAGTATTACACATAAAAGACGATGTACTCCTCAATAAACTTGGTAATCATTCTTCACGTACCATTGAGTGTATGTGTGTTGTTTATCCACCGGTGATTTGGGATCTCCGCTTCTACCATTCCTGGCCTAGGCACTTAGAATACAAGAAGAAAGACGTGAAACCCTCCACATTACTCTATCTCACCTGCACATACTTTCCACTTTTATACCATCCATTCTCCTCCTCTATGCCTCTTACCCACAAAAACAGTTCTTTAAAATTATACTAAATATATCCTCAATGTTACCAGCTCTATAATGGGCACACTTTTGTTAGTTCAACTAAAGGAAATCTCAGTCCTCATATTTGTTCTGCCCCATTATTAGTACTAGTTAGTGTGACGTATAGAGGAACATAGGGGATGTCAGCTACTCTAAATATAGCACTTGTAAAAAAGTGTCCCTGAAAATATTTTTGAAATGTTGGCAACTATGCGGGTCAGTAGGGGGCCCCATGAGAGGCTCCTGTGTTCCAATGATATTAAAGCGGTAGTAAACTTTTCTAACATTACTATTTTTTTAGAGGCCCTTAGGTAGGTTATGCCATAATGTACAAGTATACACAGCATATTAGCACATTAGGGTACACTTAAATTGTCAGACTGAGCCCTCCAGTGCTGTGCTGTGATCAATCCGGCGGGTCCCGGGCACTTCCATCTTCACCTGGTCCTTCTGGGTTCTATGCCTTCGGTCACTTGCCTTGGCCGGGCTGCGTTGATGTTATTCCCACGCATGCTCATGTGCATCCTCCCTCTCTCATCCCCCCTTTCTCTCTCATCCTCTTTCCCTTACCCCTCACACCTCTCTCTCTCTCTCTCTCTCTCTCTCTCTCTCTCTCTCTCTCTCTCTCTCTCTCTCTCTCTCTCTCTCTCTCTCTCTCTCTCTCTCTCTCTCTCTCTCTCTCTCTCTCTCATTTAATTTGTTGTAACAAAATATTGTTTGCATTTTTCATTTATTTATTTATTGTTTATAAAAGGCCGATGTTCTTAATCTGGCCCTGTCCGGGAGAACAAAGCTCTCACCTTCCACGCCCATCCAAAAAGCTTCACACTTGTCCTGGTTGACCTCTGAACCTGATGCCTCTGTATCACTGAGACCACCCCTTCTGCCCCTCCCCAGTCCCAGAGACAAAAAAAAACATCATCACCATAGGCCACAACCTTCAAAGGAGGCTTTCCAGAGATGCCCAAAGGTACCCCACCAAATGATCCACTCTCTAGCCTTCTAATTGTAGTATATTGTGTCTAATATGTGTATGTATGTGTGTATACATGTGTGTATATATATATATATATATATATATATATATATATATATATATGTGTATATATATATATATGTATATATGTTATATATATATTTATTATATGTAGTGTTTTTATTTAGGCATTCTAAAGACAAGGTTATTCTAGGCAGACCGCTTTAGTAGCCGTTATCTAATTGCGCATATTAAAAGAGGGTTTGTTGGTCAAAGGACAAATGGCCAGACCAGAATTACTCCACATATGAAAGGGAACAGATAATGATTATCTTAATCTAATCAGTATTCACACATATCAAAGGGGGAATATGCAAGAATGTAAATTGGGGCAGCTTTATAATTACAACTATTCACAGCGTGGGGTTGTCTCCGGTCACTCTGAAAGACCGGGGCAGATCAAAGCATTTAATGGAAACGCCCAATCAAATTGCTCAGACATTCAGTGTGTGTGGGGGGGATATAACAGGACGTTCAATCTGTTTAGAAGTGTGTGTTCTTACGAAGGCACCCAAGAGTCACATGGTTCCATGGGGCTCTAAATATTACTAGCACTGTCGTGATATGAACTCTGTTGGATTTTTGTCATCTGTAAGACTGTTCTGTTTGGAAGTCAATAAAATTGTCTCTCTCTGGGAGAATCGGGTTTTGCTGCGGAGACAATACTTTTAATAACTATATTCCATCTACGAAGAACGACGATTATAGATTAGATCACTACACTAATGAAGGGGTGAATTGCAAACACATATAGCAGAGGACTCAATGGACACCCCTGACGCACATTCGAGCCGACCACAAAGGGCTGCCTGACTCAACCATTAACCAGAGTAAAGCTTTCAGCCCCTTTGTACAAAACCTTGAGCCAAACAATGAAACCCCCCTTCAGGCCATATTTGCCAAGAAGGAGCCATTAGTACTCATGATTAACCCAATAAAAGGCCTTAGCCTGATCCAATGTCAGCAAAAATGTACCCCAACCAGCAGCCCCACAAAGCTCCAAGGCCTCCCGGACAGCTAACACTGCTGAGAAAGTGCTTCTACCCTGGACCGGGCAGTGCTGGTGGTGGGATAACAAACTGCCTGCCACTGGTGATAACCGCCAGAAAAAATCTTTGCCAGTATCTTTCTATCGACATTAAGAAGACTAATGGGGCGCCAATTCCCAATCATCGAAGGATCTTTACCCTTTGACAGAAGGATCACTGCAGATTGCCTCATGGAGGGAGGAAACCTGAACCCTGACCGTCCTGGCCCACAGGCGCCACTGCGCATGCGCACCGGGGCACTTGCACGTGTGCGGCCGTGCACAGGCGCGCGCACAGGCGCGCACACAGGGAGACAGGTGCGCGCTCTGGTTAGCGCCAGTTAGCCTATTTAAACCTGGCCTGATCAGACGGTCCCCGCTGTCTGCTCTACAGCGTTGTGGTGTATGTAACCTGATCCTGATACCTCTGTCCTGTTGACCCGGCTTACCTGTGACTATCCAGCTATCTGCCTGTACCCGACCTCGTCTTGTTGTGACCATCCTTCTGCCTCATCCTCTTGCACCTTGATGCCAGCCGGCTTCCTGACCAGACCTATTCTGTTGGACTTGATCACCTGTATTGCTCCAGTCCGGTCTGAAGTTCTGTTCCCTGTGATGAACCTGATCACCTGTATTGCTCCAGTCCGTTCTGAGGTTCTGTTTCCTGTGCCAAGCCTGATCACCTGTATTGATCCAGTCTGTTCCAAGGTCCTGCTTCCTGTTTGCTTGCTAAACCAGCTTACCTGTCCAGTTCCGGCCTGCTCCGCTATCCAGCCTGCTGAGCTGTCCATCCAGACCCAGCTTGCTCTGCTATCCAGTCTGCTAAGCCGTCTATCCAGACCCAGCCTGCTCTGCTATCCTGTTTGCCTGCTGAACCAGCTTACCTGTCCAGTTCTGGCCTGCTCCGCTATCCAGTCTGCTAAGCTGTCCATCCAGACCCAGCCTGCTCTGCTATCCAGTCTTCTAAGCTGTCTATTCAGAACTAGACATGTGCAAAAGGAAAAAATTTGTTTCGTTTAGTTTCGTTTTAATTCGTTAATTAATTAATTTCGTTTAGTTAGATTCGTTACATTTGTTAAATTCGTTTTCGGATTTCGTTTAGTTTTCGACCGATTTTCGAATTCGAAAATATTTTGCGACCCGACTTTGGGTCCACGTATCTCGGGGTTACTTGGTGATAGAAACACCAAATTTGGATATGTTGTAGTGCTAGTTCTACTGTGTTTGCATACCAAATTTTGGGTTTGGGTTTCTAGCTATAAGTGGCCCCGAGATATGTGGCCCCAAAGTCAGGTCGAAAAATGTCATTCTCTGCTGCAGAAAAGTGCTTGACATTTTGCGACCCGACTTTGGGGCCACGTATCTCGGGGCCACTTATAGCTAGAAACCCCAGATTTGGTATGCAAACACAGTAGAACTAGCACTATAACCTCTCCATTTGGGGTTTATATCACCAAGTAACCCCGAGATACGTGGACCCAAAGTAGGGTCGCAAAATATTTTCGAATTCGGTTGAAAAAATTTCAAATGCAGTTGAAAAAATTTCATATGCAGTTGAAATAATTTCAAATCATGTTGATACTATTTCAAGCGGATTCGAAAATATTTTGCGACCCGACTTTGAAAAAAAAATGAAATTGATTCTAACAGTCTGCAGAAGATCTGCAAAAAAAAAAAGAAGTGAAATGGCTGTTAATAGTCTACAGGAGATCTGCTATTAAATTATATATTTTTTTCTACCAAATTTGGGGTTTCTAGCTATAAGTGGCCCCGAGATATGTGGCCCCAAAGTCGGGTCACAAAATGTAATTCTCTGCTGTAGAAAAGTACTTGACATATCCCCCATATCTGAGGGTCACTTGGTGCTAGGAACCCCATAACTTGTGGCAGGTGACATGGCAAGTGGACAATCCACAACTTGGTCACGTGGCAGGTCACGTGGCACTTGTGGTCGGTCACGTGGCACTTGTGGTCGGTGACGTTGCACTCATGGCAGGTGTCTTGGCGCTTGTGGCAGGTGTTGTGGCAAGTGGACAATGACATACAGCATATGTACTTGCCTTGCGATCGACATCCGTGACAGCCATTTCACATCCTTTTTTTTTATGTGACAGATGTATATAAGTAAATAACCATCTTCCAAAATGTATAATTCAAATAGAAAAGATTAGAACAGAATAGAAAAAAATATATAATTTAATAGCAGATCTCCTGTAGACTATTAACAGCCATTTCACTTCTTTTTTTTTGCAGATCTTCTGCAGACTGTTAGAATCAATTTCATTTTTTTTTTTCAAAGTCGGGTCGCAAAATATTTTAGAATCCGCTTGAAATAGTATCAACCAGATTTGAAATTTTTTCAACTGCATTTGAAATTTTTTCAACCGAATTCGAAAATATTTTGCGACCTGACTTTGGGTCCACGTATCTCGGGGTTACTTGGTGATAGAAATAGTTTCTAATGCAGATGAAATATTTTCAAATCTGGTTGAAATAGTTTCTAATGCAGTTGAAATAGTTTCTAATGCAGTTGAAATAATTTCAACCAGATTTGAAAATATTTCAACTGCATTTGAAAATATTTCAACTGCATTTGAAAATATTTCAACTGCATTTGAAAATATTTCAACTGCATTTGAAATTATTTCAACCGAATTCGAAAATATTTTGCGACCCGACTTTGGGTCCACGTATCTCGGGGTCACTTGGTGATATAAACCCCAAATTTGGAGAGGTTGTAGTGCTAGTTCTACTGTGTTTGCATACCAAATTTGGGGTTTCTAGCTATAAGTGGCCCCGAGATATGTGGCCCCAAAGTCGAGTCATAAAATGTCAAGCACTTTTCTGCAGCAGAGAATGACATTTTTCGACCCGACTTTGGGGCCACATATCTCGGGGCCACTTATAGCTAGAAACCCCAAATTTGGTATGCAAACACAGTAGAACTATAACATATCCAAATTTGGTGTTTCTATCACTAAGTGACCCTGAGATATTTCGAATTTCGTCCGCGATTTTTCGATTCGAAAAAAAATTCGGATTCGGTTAAATTCGTTAGTATTGTAATTCGGTAATTCGGATGCATCCGAATGTCCGAATAATGAAAAATTCGTCCGAATTTCGATTCGGAACATAACGAAATGCACATGTCTATTCAGAACCAGCCTGCTCTGCTATCCTGTTTGCTTGCTGAACCAGCTTACCTGTCCAGTTCCGGCCTGCTCTGCTATCCAGTCTGCTAAGCTGTCCATCCAGACCCAGCCTGCTCTGCTATCCAGTCTGCTAAGCTGTCTATCCAGACCCAGCCTGCTCTGCTATCCTGTTTGCTTGCTGAACCAGCTTACCTGTCCAGTTCCGGCCTGCTCTGCTATCCAGTCTGCTAAGCTGTCCATCCAGACCCAGCCTGCTCTGCTATCCAGTCTGCTAAGCTGTCTATCCAGACCCAGCCTGCTCTGCTATCCTGTTTGCTTGCTGAACCAGCTTACCTGTCCAGTTCCGGCCTGCTCTGCTATCCAGTCTGCTAAGCTGTCCATCCAGACCCAGCCTGCTCTGCTATCCAGTCTGCCAAGCTGTCTACCCAGACCCAGCCTGCTTTGCTATCCTGTCTGCTTGCTGAACCAGTCCAGTTCCGGCCTGCTCTGCTATCCAGTCTGCTAAACTGTCCATCCAGATCCATCCTGCTCTGCTATCCTGCCTGCTAGACCGAACCAGCTCATCTGTCCAGATCCAGTCTACTCTACTATCCAGATCTCCCACCTTGTCAGCTGAGTTGACCTTGTCACTCCACCGGTCTAAAGATCCTGCCAGGCACCCGTGCTCCTCCTCATTCCTGGGTCTCCTGTCCCCCTACCAGGGAACCAGGAGTGGGAGACGCAAGGGAGGTCTCTCTCTGCAATATCGGGCTCGCACCATCAGGTACGTGACAGTAGCAGACAGCCATGTCTGAGCCCGAGCAGGGAGCCTCCGCCATGGAGGGGCTATGCCAACACCTGGCGGGTCTGACCGAGGCGGTGAAGAACCTCCAACAAGGGTACACCCGGCTGGAAGAACGGGTACTGGCCTTGTCCAGTCCTACTAGTGCCCAAGGGACTTCATACCCAGCAACACCCCCAATGGGAGGCTGCACCTGCCCCAACTGTAGTGATGCTACCACCTGAACCTAAGGTCCCCACTCTGGAGAAGTTCTCAGGTACCTGTAGCAGTTTCAGGACTTTTCGCAATTCTTGTGAACTTCATTTTGCTCTACAGCCAAGGACCTTCTCCTTAGAGGCCACTAAAGTGGGCTTTGTGGTAGCCCTACATGACCGGGGACCCCCAAATCTGGGCCCACCGCCTCTTAGTACAAAAAGACGCAGCACTGACCAGTCTTACCGCTTTCTTTGACGCCATGGCGCAATTATATGAGGACCCCCAGCTCTCAACAACTGCGGAAGCCGCCTTACGTTCTCTCCAGCAGGGTCGGCGACCAGCAGAGGACTATGTGGCCGAGTTCAGGCGATGGGGCACCGACACTGACTGGAACGACGCTGCCCTTCGTCACCAGTGCCGCATGGGCCTCTCGGATGCGCTCAAGGATGAGCTTGCCAGGGTAGGGGTTCCCCAGACTTTGAACTCTCTAATTGACTTGGCTATCCAGATCGATCGGCGCCTACGGGAGTGTAGGGCCGAGCGAACCATGGGGTCCCCAAGACCCACCTGGATGCTCCCCAGGGCCCCAAGTCACTTCCGCCATGCTTCCACTGCCCGGCCTGTACCTACCCCCACTGCATCTGAGCCCATGCAGTTTGGACTCCTGCGGCCTTCTCTCACCCCAGCAGAACGCCAGCGACGCCGCAACAACAATTTGTGCCTTTATTGCGGGGAGCCGGGTCATTATGTCAGGAATTGCCCGGCTAAACTCCGTAAGTTCCCGACCATGCTATCCAGTTATGTTGATCCAGTGACCGGGGTCTCGTCTCATCTTGCCCTTTCTGTTTCCTTTCAGCTCCCAGGAAGGACCCTGCGGACCACCGCCATCATTGACTCTGGGGCCTGTAGTTGCTTTATGGACTCTGATTTTGCTGCCCGGCACCAGGTTCCCCTTCTTCCCAGGGAACAGGGACTATCCGTCCATCTGGCGGACGGTTCCACCATCAAATCAGGCCCGGTGACCCAGGAGACTGCCCCACTACCCACGATCATCTCTGGATCACACCAGAAACTTTTGCGGTTGGACATTATCTCCTCTCCTCTGTTCCCAGTCATTTTGGGCATCCCCTGGTTGCAGGCACACAATCCGGCCATCAATTGGGCCACAGGGGAAGTGGCCTTTTCCTCCCTCTACTGCCAGAGGTCCTGTGGCTCTTCGGTTCCCGTGAAACCCTCTGCCCTGCTCTGCCTGGAGGCCGAGGCGGGCTTACGCCAGTCCATCCCAGAGGCCTACCATGCCTACCTGGATGTGTTCAGTAAACAAGGGGCATGTGTTGCCGCCCCACAGGCCTTATGACTGCCCCATTGAGCTTCTCCCCGGGGCCAAGATTCCCTTCGGTAGTGTTAGGGCTGGAGCCTAAACACAGGCATCCAACACAAGTGAACAGATCGATGGGCTGCACTAAAGGAATCAGGCTCCAAAAGGTAGTGATAAAGATATATTTATTAATAATAAAGACACACATAAACACAGCAACCACAAACAAGCAAGAACACAAATAACACTGCAAACCCCTAAGCCCTAATCTAACTAACTAACTAAACACTTCAAGGAAATGGAACATATATATATATACAAGGCAGGGAGGAGAGACCAAGGGGGAAACAGGAAGCAAGGGAACATCAAGGCAGGAGACAGGGGACGGGTCTCAGGAACCAGGTAAGGGGGACAACATCCAGGACAGGGCAGGAAGCAGATAACGGGTCAGGTTACAGGTACAGGTACAGGTTTCAGGTCCAGGATCAGGTTTCAGACAGGCAAGACAGGGCTACAGAAAGGAATACTGAAGCACTGAACCTCAGTGAAGGACAGGCTTATATACCCAGCAAATCCACAACAGGTGTAGCCTGATTCCTGGCATGTCCATCTGCTGGGAGGCCCCCGCTGCACCCTTTGATGTTGAAGGAAGTAGTGACACCACCAGGCGATCCAGGTAATAACACCATTCCTGACAATGTCCATCGGCTGGGAGACCCCTGCTGGTGGCCACCAGAACTGCACCCTTTGATGCCAAAGGAAACAGTGACACCAGCAGGCGATCCAGGTAATAGCACCGTTCCTGACAGTTCCCCCCCCTAAGGAGTGGCCTCTGGACACTCCATTCTGCCCTAGATCTGGCAGTGCATGTAAAAGTGGAAGAGTCCCAAAAAGTCTTCTCTGTGACGGCAGACCTCCTTGCGCTCTCTGGCCAGAGTCTCTTAACCTACTAGGAGGCGTGCCACCCGAGTCCGACAATGGGACATGTACCCCACCACCAGGGTCTGGAAGTTTAGATCTGGAAATAAAAACAGACAGGGCAGCAGGCTCCGGGTCATCAGGCTGGGCAGCGGGCACCAGGTCATCAGGCTGGGCAGCGAGCTTCGGGTCATCAGGCTGGGCAGCGGACAGGAACTCATCAGGCTGGGCAGCAGACAGGAACTCATCAGGCTGGGCAGCGGACAGGAACTCATCAGGCTGGGCAGCGGACAGGAACTCATCAGGCTGGGCAACAGACAGGAACTCATCAGGCTGGGCAACAGACAGGAACTCATCAGGCTGGGCAACAGACAGGAACTCATCAGGCTGGGCAACAGACAGGAACTCATCAGGCTGGGCAACAGACAGGAACTCATCAGGCTGGGCAGCAGACAGGAACTCATCAGGCTGGGCAGCAGACAGGAACACCTCAGGCTGGGCCGCAGACAGGAACACCTCAGGCTGGGCCGCAGACAGGAACACCTCAGGCTGGGCCGCAGACAGGAACACCTCAGGCTGGGCCGCAGACAGGAACACCTCAGGCTGGGCAGCAGACAGGAACACCTCAGGCTGGGCAGCAGACAGGAACACATCAGGCTGGGAAGCAGGAACAGGCACATCAAGCTGGGCAGTAGGCACGGGCACTTTAGGCTGGGCAGCAGGAACGGGCACATCAAGCTGGGCAGCAGGTACGGGCACTTTAGGCTGGGCAGCGGGAACAGGCACATCAGGCTGGGCAGCAGGAACAGGCACATCAAGCTGGGCAGCAGGAACGGGCACATCAAGCTGGGCAGCAGGTATGGGCACTTTTGGCTGGGCAGCGGGAACAGGCACATCAGGCTGGGCAGCAGGAACAGGCACATCAAGCTGGGCAGCAGGAACAGGCACATCAAGCTGGGCAGCAGGAACAGGCACATCAAGCTGGGCAGCAGGAACAGGCACATCAAGCTGGGCAGCAGGAACAGGCACATCAAGCTGGGCAGCAGGAACAGGCACATCAAGCTGGGCAGCAGGAACAGGCACATCAAGCTGGGCAGCATGTACGGGCACTTTTGGCTGGGCAGCGGGAACAGGCACATCAAGCTGGGCAGCAGGAACAGGCACATCAAGCTGGGCAGCAGGAACAGGCACATCAAGCTGGGCAGCAGGAACAGGCACATCAAGCTGGGCAGCAGGAACAGGCACATCAAGCTGGGCAGCAGGAACAGGCACATCAAGCTGGGCAGCATGTACGGGCACTTTTGGCTGGGCAGCGGGAACAGGCACATCAAGCTGGGCAGCAGGAACAGGCACATCAAGCTGGGCAGCAGGAACAGGCACATCAAGCTGGGCAGCAGGAACAGGCACATCAAGCTGGGCAGCAGGAACAGGCACATCAAGCTGGGCAGCAGGAACAGGCACATCAAGCTGGGCAGCAGGAACAGGCACATCAAGCTGGGCAGCATGTACGGGCACTTTTGGCTGGGCAGCGGGAACAGGCACATCAAGCTGGGCAGCAGGAACAGGCACATCAAGCTGGGCAGCAGGAACAGGCACATCAAGCTGGGCAGCAGGAACAGGCACATCAGGCTGGGCAGCAGACAGGAACACTTTGGGCTGGGCAGCAGACAGGAACACCTCAGGCTGGGCAGCAGGCGCGGGCACATCAGGCTGGGCAGCAGGCGCGGGCACATCAGGCTGGGCAGCAGGCACGGGCACATCAGGCTGGGCAGCAGGCACGGGCACATCAGGCTTGGCAGCAGGCACGGGCACATCAGGCTTGGCAGCAGGCACGGGCACATCAAGCTGGGCAGCGGGCACGGGCACATCAAAATGGAGGGCTGGCAGCGGGTCAGCAGACTGGAAAACTGGCAGCGGGTCATCAGATTGGAAAACTGGCAGCGGGTCATCAGACTGGAAAACTGGCAGCGGGTCATCAGACTGGAAAACTGGCAGCGGGTCATCAGACTGGAAAACTGGCAGCGGGTCATCAGACTGGAAAACTGGCAGCGGGTCATCAGACTGGAAAACTGGCAGCGGGTCATCAGACTGGAAAACTGGCAGCGGGTCATCAGACTGGAAAACTGGCAGCAGGACATCAGACTGGGAAGCTGAGACATCAGGCTGGAAGGCCGGCACCAGGACATCAGACTGGAAGGCTGGGACATCAGGCTTGAGGGCTGGAACATCAGGCTGGAAGGCTGGAACATCAGGCTGGAAGGCTGGCATCGGAACATCAGACTGGAAGGCTGGGACATCAGGCTGGAAGGCTAGGACATCAGACTGGAAGGCTGGAACGTCAGGCTGGAGGGCTGGCACCAGGACATCAGACTGGAAGGCTGGGACATCAGGCTGGAAGGCTAGGACATCAGGCTGGAAGGCTAGGACATCAGGCTGGAAGGCTAGGACATCAGGCTGGAAGGCTAGGACATCAGGCTGGAAGGCTAGGACATCAGGCTGGAAGGCTAGGACATCAGGCTGGAAGGCTGGAACATCAGGCTGGAGGGCTGGCACCAGGACATCAGGCTGGAAGGCTAGTACTGGCTCTTCAGGCTGGATTGCTGGCACCTCCGGCTGGAACTCTGGCGCTTCAGGCTGGGACAGATTAGTGGGTGTGGAGGCAGATTGGGTTACTGGCAGGATCGTTTTGGTCGGGAAGAACTTTCGTTTTTTCTTTGACTTGGTCGCTGAAGCTTTGTAGGTTGGGGGTGCAGCAGACAGGAAAGGAGTGTTGGGATTTGGCAGAGAAGAGGTAGGGGAGTTGTATGCAGGATAGGTACAGGGAGAGGAGACCGGATATGAATATTTGGTTGGGAGCAATGTATACTGGGTGGCAACTGAGTTTGGCATGGGTGATGGGGAAACATACATTTGTGGATTTGTAGGCAGCTGAGAAGAGGCAGGGGGGTTAAATGCAGGATAGGTACAGGGAGAAGAGACCGGATATGAATATTTGGTTGGGAGCAGTGTATACTGGGTGGCAACTGGGTTTGGTATGGGTGATGGGGAAACATACATTTGGGTAGGCTGGTGTCTGATGGCAGAAGTGGTTTGTTTGGCTGGGGCTAATTGCATCATGCCAGACCATGCTGAAAGTATGGGTTGTACAAATTGTGAATTCAAGTTTCCCTGTCTAACAAAAGACTGCGCAGACACAATGCATTCAGAAATCACCTGTGGGGAACAGCCAGAGTAGTGCTCAAAAAAGTCGTCGGGATCATCTTCAAAAAGCCATACTAGGGATACAACCTGATTCATATCAAAAGGGGGAGTGAAATCATCACGGCCCTCAGGAATACAGGGCAGGGCCAGCTCGGCACAAATCTGGATCAGGGGCTGCACGTCCTCAAAAAGAAAATGGCCCTGATCAACAAAAGCATGGGCTATACGGTTGCACTCCAGTAGTTGCTCCCTAGTATAGCCACCCAAAGTCTGATAACAAAGATCTCTTTCTTCCAATGCCAGGAGTGAAAGATACAAAATATCTTCCAGCTGCATCTTCCTTGACAAAAGCAAGTGTCCAGACCCAATTCCCAAGTGCAGCCGATCTGTTAGTATTGCTTCAGTATTCTGTTAGGGCTGGAGCCTAAACACAGGCATCCAACACAAGTGAACAGATCGATGGGCTGCACTAAAGGAATCAGGCTCCAAAAGGTAGTGATAAAGATATATTTATTAATAATAAAGACACACATAAACACAGCAACCACAAACAAGCAAGAACACAAATAACACTGCAAATCCCTAAGCCCTAATCTAACTAACTAACTAAACACTTCAAGGAAATGGAACATATATATATATACAAGGCAGGG
>CM053027.1:618000623-618035295 GCA_028564925.1 Lithobates sylvaticus | reverse complement strand
GTGGTTGCAGAGCATTGCACAGTGGTGGCAGAGCATTGCACAGTGGTTGCAGAGCATTGCACAGTGGTGTCAGAGCATTGCACAGTGGTGGCAGAGCATTGCACAGTGGTGGCAGAGCATTGCACAGTGGTTGCAGAGCATTGCACAGTGGTTGCAGAGCATTGCACAGTGGTTGCAGAGTATTACACAGTGGTGGCAGTGTATCTGTCACTGACCAGCGCTGTGGGCACTACACATCCAGCCCACAGCGCTGGTCCCATCTCCCCCCCTTTTTGCTTCTCCCCTCTCTGTACCGATCGGTACAAAGAGGGGAGGGAGGAACCGGCGTCATGACGTAACTCCGGTTTGTGTACATGTGATCGCTCCGTCATTTGACTTAGCGATCACGTGGTAAACGGGCGCTATCAGCGGCTGTTTACCGTGATCCAAAAGACGAGGACCCGGCGGTCACGGATGTTCCCGAGTGCGCGCCCCAGGGGCAAGTTTCTGGGAAGACGTCCACCCAGGATAAGCCGACCGCGCTGTACCCGTCTTTCGGCTATGGCCCGGTCGGCATGTGGTTAATAAAAAAATTGTCAAAAACTTGTTTCTTGTTTTAATTTAATTTTTTTACACTTTTTTTGGTGCCCGCAGACCGCCATAATCACCACGGTTGTGGGGATGAGGCCCTTGTACCCCCCTTTCCTGACCTGCCGGGCTGCATGCTCAGATAAGGATTTTGGAAGGGACTCTACGCCGTTTTTTTAAAAAATTTCGGCATGGGGTTCCCCTTAAAATCCAAATCAGACTCAAAGGGCCTTAAATGGACTGGGGGGGGGGGTACCCTACGCCGTTTTTCTATTGCCAGGCAATGCCGGCA
Organism: Lithobates sylvaticus; assembly: GCA_028564925.1. NCBI lineage: Eukaryota > Metazoa > Chordata > Amphibia > Anura > Ranidae > Lithobates > Lithobates sylvaticus. The sequence goes on along the minus strand of CM053027.1, from coordinate 618,034,436 downwards.
TTGTTTCCTTTACACTCATCTGTCGGTGGGGATGGCAGCTGACAGATGATGAGTCATCGTTTGTTGAGGTCACGGCGGTCGGCTTCCCAGGCCGCTGCTTAACAACCAGCTATTTCCACACAGAATTCAAATCAGTCGATCGGTTTGCAAATTCTAATCATTCGGAAAAGTTGTTATTCATTAGAAAACGAATAAACAAAATCATTTTTTAACGTATTTCAATGAAATTCATTACTATTAGTTACTATTTCATTTGGAGATTCAAATACATCCGAATAACCAAAAATGTGTCCGAATTTGTATTTGGACCGAAACGAATTGCACATGTCTACCGATGATGGGGCACTATTCCCCCACTGACACCAATGATGGGGCACTATTCCCCCACTGACACCATTCATGGTTTCCTCTTACTGAAGCCAACAATGAGGCATAATTCCTGACACCAGTGATGGGGCACTATTACTCCAACTGACACCAATGATGGGACACGATTCCTTCCACTGACACCAATGATGGGGGCACTATTCCCCCACTGACACCAATGATGGGGCACTTTTCCCCCCCCACTGACACCAATGATGGGGCACTATTCACCCCACTGACGCCAATGATGGGGCACTATTCACCCCACTGACACCAATGATGGGACACGATTCCTTCCACTGACACCAATGATGGGGCACTATTCCCCCTACTGACACCAATGATGGGGCACTTTTCCCCCCACTGACACCAATGATGGGGCACTATTCACCCCACTGACACCAATGATGGGGCACTATTCCTCCCACTGACACCACTGATGGGACACTATTCCTCCCACTGACACCAATGATGGGGCACTATTCCTACACTTACACCAATCATAGTTAACTCCCACAAGCCAACAATGAGGTATAATTCCTTTCACTGACACCAATGTTGTGGCACTATTCCCGCCACTGACACCAATGATGGGGCACTATTCCTCCAACTGACACCAATGATGGGGCACTATTCCTCTCAACGATATCAATGATGTGGCACTATTCCTCCCACTGACACCACTGATGGGACACTATTCCTCCCACTGACACCACTGATGGGACACTATTCCTCCCACTGACACCAATGATGGGGCACTATTACTCCCACTGACACCAATGATGGGGCACTATTACTCCCACTGACACCAATGATGGGGCACTATTCATCTCACCGATACCAATGATGGGACACTTTTCCTCCCACTGACACCAATGATGGGGCACTATTACTCCCACTGATGGGACACTATTCATCTCACCGATACCAATGATGGGGCATTATTCCTCTCACCGATACCAATGATGGGACACTTTTCCTCCCACTGACACCAATGATGGGGCACTATTACTCCCACTGACACCAATGGTGGGGCACTATTCCTCCCACTTACACCAATCATGGTCAACTCCCACAAGCCAACAATGAGGTATAATTCCTTTCACTGACACCAATGATGTGGCACTATTCCTCCCACTGACACCAATGATGTGGCACTATTCCTCCCACTGACACCAATGATGGGGCACCATTCCTCCCACTGACACCAATGATGTGGCACTATTCCCCCACTGACACCAATGACGGGGCACTCTGCCTCCTCATACTGACCACAGGTACTATGTAATTTATTTTACTCCTGCTTATGCTGGGGCATTTCATACTCTAATTTTCCCCAAACTGGCCCCCCAAAGTCTGAAGGAGAGTAAACTGGCCCTTTCTATAGAAAGTTTGAAGACCCCCCCACCCTGGACCAAAACGAGCAATTAACCCTTTCAGCGCAGGCACACAGCCCCACTGCAAGGAATATGCTTTTAGATGCCCGGAGTTGGCCTTTACATTGTAGTTCCGCACCATTGTGACTCTTAGAATATTTTCCATTTTGGATTTGGAATTCTGATCCTTTCACAGCAAAATATTTTTATCTTTTCTCCTTTTTTTTTTTCAGTGGAATATTATCTGCCACCTACAGATACGCGTATAAAAGGAATCGCTGGTATAGGATGGACACGAGGCATAACTGTTGGCGTCGTCGCCCGGCACACATCCAACGCCTTCCGCCTCGTGAGAGCCATAATATGGTTACATCAAACTTTTGCATATTGCTTTGTAATTGTCTGAAAAATTGGGTAATTAACTTTCCGAGGAGCCACAAAGTTGCTGAAATGTTTGTTCTCATTAAAATGGAAATTCGCAGTCGGGCAGCACAATGTACCAGACGTGTTTTATAGTAAAGATAAGTCTAATAACTTTCTGCTTGGAGCGCACAGCCTCGGATTTCGCATCATAAGAATTTTTCTTTTTTTTTTTTTTTTCGTCCGAGGTGAACGTTAAAAAATGTAAAGTCTTGTTAGGAACTGTAAAATCTGGCAAATCAATGAGAAAGCCCAGAGGATTCTCCTTAAAGTGAACCTTAGACATGTGCAATTGGTTTCGTTTTTTTTTATTTTTTTCGTTTTCCGTTAAAATTCGTTATATTCGTTCATTCGTTATCGTACGAATGAACGAATGATTCGCAAACATTTTTAACGAATAACGAATGTTCGAATCGAACAAATATGAAAAACAACGAAAATCCGAAATAACCAAATTAGAAACAACGAAACTACGAAAGAAGAAAATCCGAAAAACGAAAACAGGAACAACGAAAATCATAATGAACGAAAAAATTTGTACATTCGTAACTTTTTTTTTTTTTGTTGAATTGGTAATTTTTCCGTGTCCCTTACAATGGCGCTGCTTAGCGTGCTTCAAATGGATTGAACAAAAAAATTTGTACATTCGTAACTTTTTTTATTTTTTTTGATTCGTAATTTTCCGTGTCTCTTACAATGGCGCTGCTTAACGTGCTTCGAATGGATTGAACGAAAAAATTCGTACATTCGTAACTTTTTTTTTTTTTTTCGATTCGTAATTTTCCGTGTCTCTTACAATGGCGCTGCTTAACGTGCCTCGAATGGATTGAACGAAAAAAAAATCGTACATTCGTAACTTTTTTTTTTTTTTTTGCGATTCGTAATTTTCCGTGTCTCTTACAATGGCGCTGCTTAACGTGCTTCGAATGGATTGAACGAAAAAATTCGTACATTCGTAACTTTTTTTTTTTTTGCGATTCGTAATTTTCCGTGTCTCTTACAATGGTGCTGCTTAACGTGCTTCGAATGGATTGAACGAAAAAATTCGTACATTCGTAACTTTTTTTTTCGATTCGTAATTTTCCGTGTCTCTTACAATGTAATAATAGCATACACATTACATAAAATTATGAATTATGCTCCGATTACGAATCTACGAAAACAATGTTACGAAAGTACGAATAAATCAATCTAACGAAAGTACGAATGTAAATAAATCTACGAAAATACGAATGCGTCCGAATTTCGAATAAACGAAAATTAAACTACCGGAAAAACGAATCAACGAGAAAATAACTCTTACGAAAATACGAATCGTTACGAATACGAACACCGACGACTTACGAAATTAACCACTTCAGCCCCGGACCAATTGGCAGCCAAAGGACCAAAGGACTGGCCTCACGGGGGTCCCGACCAGCGCGGGAGCGCGCCGCTCCCGGCGCGCTCCCGATGGCATGGACGGCATTAAGGAGGGACTTATATATACGCCCTCCTGCCTGTCCGTGCCATTCTGCCGACGTATATCGTCGTGCGCCGGTCGGGAACCGGTTAATGCTGCGTACACACGACCGGACTTTCCGGCAGACTAGGTCCGAAGGGATTAGTCCGTCGGACATCCGATCGTGTGTGGGCTAATCCGATTTTTCCGTTTTTCAGAAACAAAAAAATCAGGACATTTCAGGGAAAAAAAAAAAAATGCAGAAATTTGGGTCTAAGGTGTTGGTGTTGCCACAACACTGTAATGCCCCGTACACACAGTCGGAAATTCCGACCACAAAATCCGTCGGATTTTGTCCGACACTGGTGTTGCATACACACGGTCGGACAAAGTTGCCGGAAAATCCGATCATTCTGAACGTGGTGACGTTCGTTGCGTAAGACGAGACTACGTAGAGGCTAGTAGCCAATAGCTTTGGTCTTGTAATGTGATCTGAGCATGCGTGGCACTTTGTCCGTCGGAATTTGCTACACACGATCGGAAAAAGTCCGATAGGACTTTGTTGTCGGAAAATTTGAGAGCAGGATCTCAAACTTTTTCCGTCGGAAATTCCGACGGAAAAAATCCGATGGAGCCCACAAGCGGTCGGAATTTCCGACAACATGGTCCGATATGACATTTTCCGTCTGAAAATCCGACCGTGTGTACGGGGCATAAGCCCGCAAAGTGACTCTTGGTGGGCGCTAGAACGCCCTGCTGTGAACTATTATATCAAGAATTGTAATTACATGCCATTGTTGAACAGTGGTAGAAAAATTGGGCCTTTGGTGGTGGTGGTGCTGGTGCCATAACACTGTAAGTCCTCACAGTTACTCTTGGTGGGTGCTGGAACGGGCCCTGCTGTGAAATATTATATCAAGAGTTGTAATTACATGCACCTAGCACCTGTTGAACAGGGGCAGACAAATTGGGCCTTAGGCACTGGTGCCACAACACTGCAACCCCTCACAGAAACTCTAGTTAGAGCGCAGGAATGAGCCCTGCTGCAAAGTATTGCATCAAAAATTGTAATTACACACCCCTGTTAAACAGGGGCTGAAAAAATTGGGCCTTAGGCACTGGTGCTGGTGCCACAACGTTGCAACCCCTCACAGATACTCTGGTTGGAGTGCAGGAATGAGCCCTAGAAATAGAACATGTTTCAAATCTATCCGACAGACTCAATTCCGATGGACTAAAATCAGGAAAACCGTTCGTCTGTGTGCTGGTCCAATGGACCAAATACGATGCAAGGGAAGCTATTGGCTACTGGCTATTGAACTTCCTTTTTTAGTCCCGTTTACGGCATCACGTTCAAAATGAACAGACTTATGCCCCGTACACACTGTCGGAAATTCCGACCGAAAAAGTCTGATCGGATTATGTTGTCAGAAAATCCGGTCGTGTGTGGGCTCTATCTGACTTTTTACCTCGAAATTTCCGACGGAAAAAGTTTGAGAGCCTGATCTAAAATTTTCTGACAACAAAATCCGATCTGACTTTTTCCGATCGTGTGTAGAGAATTCCGACGCACAAAGTGCCACGCATGCTCAGAAGAAATTTGGAGACAAAAGCTTTTGGCTACTGGCCTCTACGTAGTCCCATTGTACGTGTTGTACGTCACCTCGTTCAGAACGATCGGATTTTCCGACAACTTTGTGCGACCGTGTGTATACAAGACCAGTTTCGGCCAAAATCCGTTGGAAAAAATCAGACGGATTTTGTGGTTGGAATGGCCGACCATGTGTACAAGGCATAAGTCCGTTTGTGTGTGGCCAAGTCCGTTTGTGTGTGGCCAAGTCCGTTCGTTTGTAAAGTCCATCGAAACTCCGCCCAAAGTCCATCGGAAAGTCCGGTCGTGTGTACGCGGCATTAGAGAAATTTCCTCTCACCTGTGGTTCAGGTGACGGTGGTTTTTCTAGACAGGAAGTAAGGGAAAATCTTAAACAGGGACACAAACTGCAATAAAATGTGACAGGGTTCTTGACTTCCTCTCCTTTACTCACGAAAAGCATTTTATTTCTGTCTGTGTTATGGCTGTTTTTCCCTTGCTTTCTGGATTGTGAGATCATGGTCAGGAACAGGACAGGAAGTGAAGAGAAATCTCAATAGCAGAGCCCAATATAGAAGTAGAAAAACAGACTGGGATTCTAATCCTTGACCACTATCCAAAACAAATGTAGCACCCTCTAGTGTGCTACTAGCGGTAGTGAAGGCAGATTCTAGTCTGGCCCAGGGCTAAGCCTGAGCCAAGGAATCTGGGTCAGGGTTACTAGAGTTCAGGGCTGGATGACATATCTTGGCAGCTCTCTGGTGCCTCCCCCTGGTTCTAGAATGTTGGAGAATATTCTAGAAAGTAGTGGGCGGAAGCTAAGAGGGTTGTCTTGCATACCGAACTTATAATGGCAGGCGACGTGGCAAGGGACAAGCTGCATCTGGTGGCAGGCAACGTGGCAACCACTTGAAACCTTTTGCTGCCAGGTCCGTACGTTGTACGAACCTGACAGCAGGGGGGGTTACAAACACAATCCGGTGGCTGCAGCCACCAGGGATTGTGCGTGAAACTGACAGGCAGACTCCTAATGCTTACACACACCCCCAGTACTGGCGCCTCTCGCACCGTCGTGCTTTCCGGGCTCCGCCTGCCCATCTGCTGGCCCGGGATTAAAATGGCGGGTGCTGGCAGCTAGAGGGGAAGGAGAAGAGTGGACACACGTCTGCTCTCCTCCCCTTCTTGTTGTGACCCAGGAAGCGAGGTCTATGATGTCACTTCTGGGTCAGCCTTTTCCCGGCTTAAAACCTTTCACCTAAAAAACATCATATAGGGGACTTTTTGTCCCCTATGTAATAAAAAAATAAATGAAATGAAATGAAAAAAATAAATAAATATATAGTTACACCAAAGCACATAAATCCCCCCCCCCGCCCCAATTTTTTGAGCCCCCCCCACCCCCCCACATATACACAGATACGAACATAAACACGTGCGTCAGGGGTGCTTACACGTGAAAACGATAAATGCGATACTCATGTTACATATCGCCAGAGTAAGAGCAATAATTCTAACACAAGACCTCCTCCGTAAACCTAAACTGATACCAACAGGGGGCGTCACCTATAGAACATATAGGGTACTGAAGCAGGAGCTTAACTAGAACCTTCAGGGCCCCGGTGCAAAAAAACATGATGGGCCCCTCTCCTCTCTTCCTTCCGACTCCCGGATTTCCAATTTTGGGAGGGTGTCCAATGGATATCCTCCCAGAACTCTGCCTCCCGTATGCCCCCTGGAAGGTGTGTCCAGCGCAATCACGGCAACCCTTTACCATGTGATTATCTGATGACATGTAACAGACTTGTGGGTATTGGCAGTCCTTTCCTCCCACGCTGTTGTCTGTGTAAGGAAAGGAGAGGCATTAACTGCCAAGAATGTCAGTAAATTGTTTACACTGATAATCAGTGCTGCCTATCAGTGCCACCTATCAGTGCTCATCAATGCCATCTATAGTGTCCATCAATGCTGCCTATCAGTGCCGCCGTTCAGTGCTGCATTTCAGTGCTGCCTATCAAAGCTCATCAATGCTGCCTATCTGTGCTCATCAATACTGCCTATCAATGCCCATCAATTCCGCCTATCAGTGCCCATCAATGGTGCCTACCAGTGCCCATCAATGCTGCCTATCAAAGCCTATCAATTCCGCCTATCAATGCCCATCAATGGTGCCTACCAGTGCAAAGTGCCGCCTATCAGTGCCCATCAATGCTGCCTATCAGCGTCCATTAGTGTCATCTATCAGTGCTGCTTATCAGTGCTCAATGCCCATCAGTGCTGCCTATCAGTGCCACCTATCAGAGCTTATCAATGCCAATCCGTGCTCATCAATGCTGCCTATCAATGCCCATCAGTGCAGCCTATCAGTGCTGCCTATCAGTGCTCATTAATACCCATCAGTGACACCTATCAGTGACACCTATCATTGCTCATCAATGCCACCTATCAGCACAGATCCGTGCTCATCAATGCTGCTTATCAGTGCTTATCAATGCCCATCAGTACCACGCCGCCTATTCGTGCCACAGACCATCGCTCATCAATGCCACCTATCAGTACTGCGTATCAGTGCTGCCTATCAGTGCCACCTATCAGTGCTCAACAATGCCCATTAGCGCCACGCCACCAATCCATGCCACAGATCATTGCTCATTTCAACCTATTAGTGCTGCGTATCAGTGCCCATCAATGCCTCCTATCAGCACTGCCTATCAGTGCAGCCGATCAGTGCTCATGAATGTTGCCTGGCTTCTCAGCACGGCTCTGAGTGGAGAGCGTCTCTTATACAGCTCGGAGTTGACAGTTCACCCTGCTCCCCTCCCCCTCTCCTCTCTCGCACGGGATGACATAGCCGATCTACTCCTTCTCCCCCTAACGCTCTCCTGTATGTGTACCGCGGCAGGTGTGAGCTTGTTAGCTTCACACTTGACTTCCCGCAAAGCACACAAAGGAGAGCGGTGGGGGAAAAGGAGCAGATCGGTTGTGTCACCCCGTGCGAGAGAGGGAGGGGGGAGCAGGGAGAACTGTCAGCTCTGAGTTGTATGAGAGATGCTCTCCACTCAGCCATGGGACTAGCAACCCCGCTGGGGCCCCCCGTCAGTAACGTAATGCCAGGGCCCAGTTTAAAATGCAACTGCTGCGACCCTGGTAGTTCCGCCACTATACTGAAGCTTGTCGATCATTTCACGGGCGCATACAAATTTAAGGTTTTACATGTTGGGTATCTATTTACTTGGAGCGACCTCATGTTTTATATTTTACCAATGGTTAGTTTATTGTGTTTGTTTTCCTTACAATTCACTTTTGTGTGTTTTTACTGAAAGTTTGCATTCCCTAGACCAGGGGTCTCCAAACCTTCTAAGCAAAGGGCCAGTTTACTGTCCTTCAGACTTAATGGGGGCTGGACTGTGGCCATTGGAAGTAGAAAAGTTCCATCAGTGGGAAAAAATAATGCCCCATCGTTTTTTTCAGTGGGAGTAATTGTGCCCCATCATTGGTGTCAGTGGTAGTAATTGTATCCTGTCAGTGGGAGGAATTGTGCCCAATAATTGGGAGAAGTGCCCCATTTTAGGTGTCATTGGGAGACATTGTGCACCATTGTTGGTGTCATTGGGGAAAAATGGCCCTTCATTGGTGTCAGTGGGGGGAATTATGCCCTATTGTTGGTATCAGTTGATGAAATGGTGCCCCAAGGGCCGAATAAAAGCAAGCAAAGGGCCGCATCTGGCCCCCGGGCCGTAGTTTGGAGACCACTGCCCTAGACCTTTGTCGTAACAACCTGTAACATAAAAAATTGGAACTACTACCATTATATTCTCTAAGGCAGGCATCTCAAACTGGCGGCCCTCCAGCTGTTGCCAAACTACAAGCCCCATCATGCCTCTGCCTGTGGGAGTCATGCTTGTAACTGTCAGCCTTGCAATGCCTCATGGGGCTTGTAGTTTCGCAACAGCTGGAGGGCCGTCAGTTTGAGACCCCTGCTCTAAGGTGTTGAGTTGAGTTGAGAGGTATCTTAATATAGCGCGGTCTTATCCCGAAGGGTCCCTACGCGCATAGCAAAGTTCCTGTTCCTAGAGGGCCCAGGGACCAGAAGCAGCAAACAGCGGCAGAAGGGTAGAAGAGAGAGACTATGCAGGAAAAGCCTGCATGAAAAGCCAAGTCTTTTAGAAAATATCAGTGCCCATCAGTGCCACCTATCAGTGCCCATCAATGCCTCCTATCAGCACTGCCTATCAGTGCAGCCGATCAGTGCTCATGAATGTTGCCTGGCTCCTCAGCACGGCTCTGAGTGGAGAGCATCTCTCGTACAGCTTGACAGTTCTCCCTGCCCCCTCCCTCTCTCCTCTCTTGCACGGGATGACACAGCCGATCTACTCCTTCTCCCCCCCACCGCTCTCCTGTATGTGTACCTCGGGAGGTGTGAGCTCATTAGCTTCACACTTGACTGCCCACAAAGCACACACAGGAGAGCGGTGGGGGGAGAAGCAGCAGGTTGGCTGTGTCATCCCATGCGAAAGAGGGAGGGGGGGGGAGCAGGGAAAGCTGTCAGATCTGAGCTGTATGGGAGATGAAGAGGAAGGGAACAGAGGTGTAGCTGTCTGGGGTGTCTCAGGGAGCCCCGACCAATCCCCAATTAGGACTGGCAGGGGGCAGGTCTCCTTGAAATACCAAGGGCCAGTCCAGCTGGGGAGGAGTTGTCGGGTGGAAGAACTGAGGATGGAGTACTAGGCTATCAGGGCCTTTGAGGGAACTCCCCAGTCTGGGGGGGGGGGGGGGGGGGTGACCTTGGGCCTGGGATTAAGGTGCAGGGCGGATCCCTTCAAGAACCCATGAAGGATCTGAACAGGAGGCACAGAGAGGAATTAGAGAGGGCAGCGGGAGCTAGTGCTGCCGGGCAAGTCTTTAGAAAGGAACAACCGTTTTGCAGCCAGGAGGGCTGGTGAGTGACATGTGTTATTGGGAGGGCTGGAGAGGCATGCCAGAGAGGACTGAGAGGAAACAGTCAGAGTGGGGTGTGGAGCCAGTGAGGACTGCAATGTCACGGGCAGTGAAGTCGGGCAGCTGCAGCCAGGAGGGCTGGCAGGGCCTGAAGAGGGCTTACTGGGAGCAGTAGTCCACCATAGGACAGCTAGGACTAAAAAGGGACTTGTGGTCTAGGGTGGACACATTTCCAAATTTCCATTCAGAGACACTCCCCTCCACTTCCAAAAAATCAGCTTCTGCTGTAACGAATCACAGCACAGTGATTAGACACAAGGGATTTATCATTTTTCCAATCACAAGCAGGGGGTGGGGATTGTGCTCCTCCAGACATTCCCAGGCAAGTATTGCCAGTGAGTACTGCAGTCATGTGGCGGCCTTTATTGGGGGCAACAGATTGGCCTGGGGTGTTGCTGTGTCAGTTTCTTCCCGGGACACTGTATTGTCCTAGAATTAAGGTACCCGGGACAGACCTGCAAAATTCGGGACGGTCCCGGGCAATCCGGGACACGTGGTCACCCTATCGCGGTCCCTGCCTGCAAAAGGCAGTTGATGAGGCCTGACTGAGTTAGAGTTGGGTCTAACCATGTGCTAGCTGTGCCTTGAGTTAAGTGTTATGCAGGAGATAGAGTGAGAGTAATGCAGTAGACATGTGCAATTCGTTTAGTTTTTTTTCGTTTTTCGTTTTTTTTTGTTTTTTTCGTTCGTTCATTTTCATACGAATGAACAAATCGTTCGAATCGTACGAATCCGAAAAGCAACGGAAATCCGAAAAACCAAACAACGAAAATCCGAAAAACGACGTGCTTCGAATGGATTGACCAAAAAAATTTGTACATTCGTAAAAAAAAATTTTTCGATTCGTAAATTTTTTTTTCGATTCGTAATAAATGGATTGAACAAAAAAATTTGTACATTCGTAACTTTTTTTTCGATTCGTAACTTTTTTTTTTTTCGATTCGATTCGTAACTTTTTTTTTTTTTTTTTTCGATTCGTAAATTATTAAAATGTAATAATAGCATACACATTACATAAAAATTATGAATTATGCTCCGATTACGAATCTACGAATGTTACGAATGTTACGAATGTACGAATAACTACGAATGCGTCCGAATTTCGAATAAACGAATGAACGAAAATTAAACTAACGAAAAAACGAATCAACGAAAAATAACTCTTACAAATGTACGAATCGTTACGAATACGAACAACGACGACGACTTACGAATGTACGAATCGTTACGAATCAACGTAAACGAAAAAAACGAAACAAAAAAAAACTATTTTTTTCGGAAACGAAAAAAACGAAACGAAAATAAACAAATTTTTTTGTTGTGCACATGTCTATAATGCAGCGTACACACGGTCGGAATTTTCGCTGGAACAGTCTGATGGGAGCTTTTCAACGGATTTTCCGACCGTGTGTATGCCCATCGGTCTTTTTCTGTCGGAATTTCCGACGGACTTTGGATTGAGAACCTGTTCTCAATTTTTCCGATCGGTTTTTCCGATCGTATGTATGCAATTCCGACACGCAAAATTCCGACGCATGCTCGGAAACAATTCGACGCATGCTCGGAAACAATTTGACGCATGCTCGGAAGCATTAAACTTCCCTTCTATAGTGCTGTCGAACGTGTTTTATGCCGCTGTGTTACAGACCGTCGGAATTTGGTGTGACCGTGTGTAGGCAAGACAGTTTGAGCGAAATTCCGTCGGAATTCCGACGGGAAAACCATCAGAGCTTTTTCCGACGAGAATTCCGACCGTGTGTACGCGGCATAACAGTCTGCAAGCAAGAGATGTGCTGGAGGAGACTGGAGTAGCCAAGTGTGTATAGTTGTCCCAACTGATTTATATACAATCAACCAATTGTTCGTTGTACTGGGCATCCCATATATTCCTATCCCTATCCAAGTTCAAATCCCTCAATAAAAATACAAAATAATCACATGGACTGTTCATTGTCTCAAAAGTGACTGGGCAGTGAAAGCCGGGCTGGGCACAGTGACAGGTGGGCCACAACTTTCAGCAGCCCCTATGGGGTTACCGCTGCATTACATTTGTACCATCTAATCTATGAAATGGAGGCCACATATATATATTGGACTAAAATGATTCCTTAATCCTCAGGACAATATTCTCATAATGCAAATTTGGAACTGGCCTCAGAGAAACTTTATTCGAGCAGAAAGCGAACGTAGACTCTGAAATCTATTGTTTCTCTTTTCTGCCAATCTAGCAATTTATTGAAGCGGAGTCCTCCGCTCGGTGCGTCTCATCACCATAAATAACTGGCGCGACGTCTCCGGATGGTTTATAAGCTTCCAGAGAACATTGTAATGAAGTCCGAGATTCATCTCAGCCGCTGGTCTAGAAAATAAATATCAGTTTCTGCAGGCTGGAGAGTTATCTTTCTGTCCAGTTGAGTCGTTTACGGAAAAAAACTCCAGGAACGGAACATTTTTCATGGTGCCATAAACCTCACCAAGTGTGAACCCTTGGGACTCGTGTATGAAGGAAGTGGTAACATGAACATTTATTGATGTCATTGATACTTGTTTTCCAGACCTCCCAACTTTTTGAGATGGGAATGAGGGACACCTATCAGCAAAAGCATGCAGGTATAAGACACACCCCCTGCCACGCCCCATTAAGGGAGAATTGTAAAAAAAAAAAAAAAAAAAAAACAAGATTGGTTAAACCCACAAGTTTTTTTACTACTACTATTCCTTGACATTTGTAGGACTTAAGCCCAGTGTCCTGATAACTGCCTTAACCTCAAAACCACTAGACATGTGCAATTCGTTTAGTTTTTTTTTCGTTTTTCGTTTTTTTTTTTTTTTCGTTATTTTCGTTCGTTCGTTTTCGTACGAATGAACGAATCGTTCGAATCGTACGAATCCGAATAACGAATCATTCGAATCGAACGAATCCGAAAAACAACGAAAATCGGAAAAAAACAAATTAGAAACAACGAATGTACTAATGAAGAAAATCCGAAAAACGAACGAAAAAAATTCGTACATTCGTAACTTTTTTTTTTTTTTAATTGGTAATTTTCCGTGTCCCTTACAATGGTGCTGCTAAACGTACTTGGAATGGATTGAACAAAAAAATTCGTACATTCGTAACTTTTTTTTCGATTCGTAACTTTTTTTTCGATTCGTAACTTTTTTTTTCGATTCGTAACTTTTTTTTTCGATTCGTAACTTTTTTTTTTTTTTTTTTTCGATTTGTAGTTTTCTGTGTCTCTATTGAACAAAAAAAAATTGTACATTCGTAACTTTTTTTTCGATTCGTAACTTTTTTTTTTCGATTCGTAACTTTTTTTTTCGATTCGTAAATTATTAAAATGTAATAATAGCATACACATTACATAAAATTATGAATTATGCTCCGATTACGAATCTACGAATGTTACGAATGTTACGAATGTTACAAATGTACGAATAAATACGAATGCGTCCGAAAATTAAGCTAACGAAAAGACAAATCAATGAAAAAATAACTCTTACGAATGTACGAATCGTTACAAATACGAACACCGACGACTTACGAATGTACGAATCGTTACGAATCAACGGAAACGAAAAAAAAACGAAAAAAAAAACAAATTTTTTTCGGAAACGAAAAAAACGAAAAGAAAAATTTTTTTTTTTTTTGTTGTGCACCACCCCATTCCAAATACCTTAAGAATGACTTGACCAGGTTATTGGAGTAAATGGCCTTAACGGCCTCTTTTATTAATAAACTACAAAAATATATAAATCACAACTTATAAATAACCATTAACTTTTCTGTACTTTGTGGGTCATGTAAGAAAAACAACATACCTCCGGTCACTGTGAACAAAGGCTTTAACTTTAGGCCTCCAGTCGGAAACCCCGGACTCGGAGGCGGTACCCAACCTTCACCGTGACCTACCTTTTAACCCTTCCAGGTTAACCCCTCGTAACCTGGAAGTACCCGAAAACCTCCCATCCCATGGATGGGTACAGCAGGTTACATACATGTAACCACAATCTTTTCTTTAACCCTTACAGGTTAACCCCTCGTAACCAGAGAGTACCCAAAAAACTCCCATCCCATGGATGGGTACAACATGTTACTTACATGTAACCACAATCATTTCTTTAACCCTTCCAGGTTAACCCCTCGTAACCAGAGAGTACCCGAAAACCTCCCATCCCATGGATGGGTACAACATGTTACTTACATGTAACCACAATCATTTCTTTAACCCTTCCAGGTTAACCCCTCGTAACCAGAGAGTACCCGAAAACCTCCCATCCCATGGATGGGTACAACATGTTACATACATGTAACCACAATTTTTTCCTCCTCCTCCAGCGACCCAATACTGCAATGTCCTATTGCCCGCCCCTACCTCACCTGCCTTCCAACCAACATGGGAGGGTGGGTGGGAATCTCGTCCTCCGCCGCTCTGCCACTGACGTCACTTCCCCCTCTCCTTCACTATCTTCAGTACAGAGCGCTGCCCACTCACGGCTCCTCCCCCTTTTACTTAAAAGGGAAACTATTTTAAAACGGCAATGCTGTGCAGTCCAGCACTGTCATGCCGTCCCTGCACCCAGGTCTTCTTCTCTTTTGCTCCGGGACTTCCTTTATATTGGCTTTTGGAATTTACTAATGCAGCCATTTAGAAATCAAATGAAAGGTTTAGCACTGGGAAACACTTTTTGATAGATAAAAAGTGCATTTTAAAAACATCTATGTAGATCAGACCAAAATGAGGGACAAATGAGGAGGAAAGAGGGACAGAGGGACAGTTGGGAGCTCTGTATTTCTACTGTGATAAGCTAAAAATAAAACAAAGGATTGTTTTGGAGTCCACATGGATCTTATGCCCCGTACACACGGTCGGAAATTCCGACGGAAAATGTCCGATCGGACCATGTTGTCGGAAAATCCGACCGTGTGTGGGCTCCATTGGACTTTTTCCCGTCGGAATTTCCGATGGAAAAAATTTGAGATCCTGCTCTCAAATTTTCCGACAACAAAATACGATCTGACTTTTTCCGATCGTGTGTAGAGAATTTCCGACAGACAAAGTGCCACACATGCTCAGATCAAATTACGAGACCAAAGCTATTGGCTACTAGCCTCTACGCAGTTCCGTCGTACGCAACGAATGTCACCATGTTCAGAATGATCGGATTTTCTGACAACTTTGTCAGACCGTGTGTATGCAACACCAGTGTCGGACAAAATCCGTCGGAAAAATTCCGACGGATTTTGTGGTCGGAATTTCTGACCGTGTGTACGGGGCATAACAGTCACTGAAGTGCAGAATTATTCACAAAATAGTGAGACTTCTCCTTTACAAGCTGGTCTGAGTTATACAGAAATCAAAGGAATCATGCATCCCTTGCCACCCTTCCAATGTTACAATCTGTGCTTTCTTCCTTCAGCCTCTAGATGGAGCTGTGCCTGGAACAAAACTAAAAGTGAAATGCCGCGTACACACAATTGGACTTTCCGGTGAACTTAGTCCGGCGGACAATCCGACGGACTTTGCAGCTGAGGTCCGCTGGACTTTAAAGCGAACGGACTTGGCCACACACGATCACTCCAAAAGTCCGGCGGTTTCGAACGTGGTGACGTAGAATAAGGAAGTTTATAGCCAGTAGCCAATAGCTGCCCTAGCGTTGGTTTTAGTCTGTTGGACTAGCACACAGACGACCGGATTTTTCGACCGGACTCGAGTCTGGCGGACAAATTTGAAGCCAGTCTTATTTCTAGGTTCGCCGGACTTTTGGGAAGAAAAAGTCCGCTGGAGCCCACACACGATCAAACGCATCCCCATGGGCGTCCGCAGAATTTTTTTCAGGGGGGGGGCATAATTTTAAGTCATCCATGTTCCGCCCCTTATTGACAATGTCATGAAGGCGGAGGGGCTTAGTCATTATCAGATTTGGCCTGTACAGTACGGGGGTGTACAGTATGTGCATATATAGGGGGTGGATGGTATTAGTATATACAGGAAGGAAGGTGGGTGTATATAGCTGTATTCAGGACAGATGATGTATATCTGCAGTCAGTGATGATGGAGGAAGGTCTCTATATACAGGAAGGAAGGTAGGTATATACAGCTACCTGTATATAGAGACCTTCTCCATCATCACTGACTACATATATATATCATCTGTCCTGTATACAGCTATATATACAGGACAGATGATGTATATCTGCAGTCAGTGATGATGGAAGAATACAAGAAGGAAGATGGATGTTGGGTAGATAAGGGTCCGAGTGATGTCTGTCAGCTGGATATATAACCCCTAGCACTCTATGTATGTCCAGATAATGTGAAATTTATTTATGACAATTCATGTAACCCTGTGTTATATAAAGCTCTGGGGCTGCGCCATCAGAAGTGTAAACTCACTACATAAACACAGAGTTCCATGAATGGTCATAAATGACCTTCACTTTATCTGTACAGAGTGATTGGGGGAAGTTTCGGCTGTCTCTTCATTCTCCTCATCTTCTTATCACTGATCACAATACCTACAAGACAAATCCTACAGAAACATTGGCAGCTTTTCTTCCAAGGAGAGGTTGAGTCAGAGATCTCACAGTGCAGGAGACGGATGGAGAGAAGAGCTTTGGAGGTTCTAAATACATACACCGCCGGCACAGTGTATGTATTTAGAAGCTGCTGTCCCCACAGTGACAATTGTACCCCCCCCATCCACTTACTCTGGGCCCTCAGTCCGCCCCTGGTCAGAATGAAGGAGACTGGCTCCATCGGCTAGGTGTGCTGTTGTGATAAGCAGCCGACACCTGTCACAGAAGAGCTTCATTGCCGCGCTGGTCCTCAGAGGATATGCAGAAAAGTACCCAAAGCAGCGGTTCCTACTCGGGCTATGAAAACAGTGGGCCTGTGTGCAAGATCAAAAGTGGGCCCTAGGCATCAAGAACAAACAACAATATGGTGCGCAAAGCGCGTCGTGGTGAACAGTGGACATGTTTTAAATTGCGCTAAATATTGGCTTAAAGGGGGTGTTGTTAATATAGTGCAGAATGTAGTAATGTTAAATAGGGAATGCAGAGTGTATGTGGTGAGTAGTATGTACAGGAGAGCAGTGCGGAGTGTATGGCAGGGGTGGGTAATATGTACAGGAGAGGAGTGCGGAGTGTATGGCAGGGGGTAATATGTACAGGAGAGGAGTGCGGAGTGTATGGCAGGGGCTAATATGTACAGGAGAGGAGTGCGGAGTGTATGGCAGGGGGTAATATGTACAGGAGAGGAGTGCGGAGTGTATGGCAGGGGGTAATATGTACAGGAGAGGAGTGCAGAGTGTATGGCAGGGGGTAATATGTACAGGAGAGGAGTGCGGAGTGTATGGCAGGGGGGTAATATGTACAGGAGAGGAGTGCGGAGTGTATGGCGGGGGCTAATATGTACAGGAGAGGAGTGCGGAGTGTATGGCAGGGGGTAATATGTACAGGAGAGGAGTGCGGAGTGTATGGCAGGGGGTAATATGTACAGGAGAGGAGTGCAGAGTGTATGGCAGGGGGTAATATGTACAGAATTGCAGAGCCGATCGGCCCTATAGGCACACTATGCAAGCTGCTTAGGGCCCCGCCGCTGTGGGGGGGGGGTTGAATAAAAAATTCTGAGCCCCCAGAACAATTTCTCTCCCCTCCTAAAGCACATACAACATGCTCTTATCCCCCCACTGCACCTCTGGCTGGCCGTTGAGAGTGCAGTGAGGAGAGGTGGGAGGAGGTGGAAGGCGGCGATCGGCAGCTCTATGGTGCCTGAGTGGGCGGCGGGATCTCCCTGGGGTTTGTAGTATTCTCAGTGTATACAGTGGAGAAGAGAAGGGAGGGGCCTCTGACCCAGGCAGGTATCAGTTTCACTTTCACTCTGCTTGAACACTGTTGCTGATGCCCGGTCAGAGGCCCCTCCCCTCTCCGCTGTATACATTCGGAGATAGAACTACTAGCCCCAGGGAGATCCCCCTGCCTGTGAACACCATATAGCTGCCGATCGCCGCCTCCCACCTCCACCAGCCAGGTACAGGGGAACCTCTGCAAGGGGGGGAGTCAGCTGTTTGGGGGCCCAAATGTAAGAGGGGGGGTTTCTGGGGACACTAATGTAAGGAAGGGGGCCTCTGGGGACACTGATGTAAGGACAGGGCCCTCTGGGGACACTGATGTAAGGACGGGGCCCTCTGGGGACACTGATGTAAAGACGGGGCCCCCTGGGGACACTAATGTCAGAGGGGGGGGCTCTCTGGGGACCCTGTGTAAGGAGGGGCTCTCTGGGGACCCTGTGTAAGGAGGGGCTCTCTGGGGACCCTGTGTAAGGAGGGGCTCTCTGGGGACACTAATGTAAGAGGGAGGGCTCTCTTGGGACACTGATGTAAGGGGGGCTCTCTGGGACCCTGGTGTAAGGGGGGCTCTCTGGGGACCCTGGTGTAAGGGGGGGCTCTCTGGGGACCCTGGTGTAAGGGGGGGGGCTCTCTGGGGACCCTGGTGTAAGGAGGGGCTCTCTGAGGACCCTGATGTAAGGGGGGGCTCTCTGGGGACCCTGATGTAAGGGGGGGCCCTCTGGGGACCCTGATGTAAGTAGGGGGCTCTCTGGGGACCCTGATGTAAGGGGGGGCTCTCTGAGGACCCTGATGTAAGGGGGGCTCTCTGGGGACCCTGATGTAAGGGGGGGCTCTCTGGGGACCCTGATGTAAGGGGGGCTCTCTCTGGGGACCCTGATGTAAGGGGGGGGCTCTCTGGGGACCCTGATGTAAGGGGGGGGCTCTATGGGGACCCTAATGTAAGGGGGCCTCTCTGGGGACCCTAATGTAGGGGGAGACTCTCTGAGGACACTGATTTAAGGGGGGCTGTCTGGGGACCCTTGTGTAAGGGGGGCTCTCTCGGGACCTTGGTGTAAGGGGGGGCTCTCTGAGGACCCTGATGTAAGGGGGGCTCTCTGGGGACCTCATTCTGTTCTATATTGTTGTACTTATTCTTTGACTGTTTTGTTTAAAGGAGGGAGGATTGTTTTGGGAGCACTGAAGTGTCAGGTGTGACTGTGTGGCAATGGCAAATGGTTTACATAGCTCACGGCATCACGGGTCAAGTAGAGGGCCCCTTAGCAGAATTTTGCTTAGGGCCCCAGGGAGGTCAGGATCGGCACTGGGGAGGAAGGGAGAGATGCCATACAAACTGTAATTGCAGCGTGTGGGAACAAAAACACCCCACACACGCTGCATGCCAGTCACTGGAGCCAAGTGCGGAGGTGAAAGAACCAGCAGTGACTCCCAGCAGCACTATGCGCAGGTGAAATCCTCCTCCACTTTCAACGCTGGGCCAGAGCTGGTGCTAGACTACTGCCGCGTACACACGTACGGACTTTTCCCGGCGGACCTAAGTCCAGCGGACAATCCGCTGGACTTTCCAGCTGGGTACGCCGGACTAAAAAGCGAACGGACTTGACCACACACGATCACGCAAAAAGTCCGACGGTTCACGCGATGACGTACAGCACGTACGACGGGACTAGAAAACGAAAAATACTAGAAAAATACTTGCTACTGAGCATGCGTCCTTTTTGGTACGCCGGACCATACTACACACGACCGGATTATCCGCTGGACTGCCAAGTCCAGCGGATAATTTGAAAACAAAACCTGAAACTTTAGTCCGCCGTACTTTGGCCAAAAAAAGTCCGCCGGCGCCCACACACGAGGGGATTATCCGCTGGACTTCGGTCCAGCGGATAATCCCGCGGGATAGTCCCTTCGTGTGTACGCGGCATAACTTGCACCCTAGGCAAGACCAGCTACTTGCCGCCCCCCCCCATAAAAATTACATTTTTAAAACACAGGCGACTACAGTATGGGTGCACAGGGTCTTTGGTAGAACTTCAACTGCATATGTGGTGTCACAAAAAAAAAAAAAATGTCTCTGCATTGATAGTGTTGCTGGAAGGACAAATGTCCTTGTACTGCGCTGTAGAAGATGTTGGTGCTATATAGGCATTCATATGGGTATAGTGAGGAAGGCTCCTGCTATCCTTGTACATAGCCACAGTCAGTGTTGACACTATACTTGGTGCAGTAGAATGGGGATGGATGGTGTACTGATAATGGAGACCTGCTCCCACACTTTTTTTATGCCACCCCCCTCCGTGTACACACTGCTCCCCTGTCATAAATATCTCTCACAGCCTATCAGTGGCCTTTATTTAGGTATTTTTTTACACAGTATGGGGCATGCAGGAGGGAACATTGTAGGGGGCACAGTACATGAGGCAGGGGGGAACAATACATGGAACATGGGTACCGGAGGGTATAGTACAGGGGAGGTACAGTACAGGGGGGGTACAGTACAGGGGGGGTACAGTACTGGGGGGGGTCAGTACTGGGGGGGACAGTACAGGAGGGCACAGTACAGGGGGCACAGTACAGGAGGGCACAGTACAGGAGGTGTTACAGAGCTCTGCGACCTGGAAAGGGCATAGTATCCAGGAGTAAAGTGTCAGGCTTACCGTGACCATCTGAAGATCAAAGCCATCCATGACTCCTGTGTGCAGCTCCAGGTGATCTCACTGCTCTCATGTTTCTCAGTGAAGGGGAGAGATATCCGCTCAGCCTGGCCGTTCTTTGCAGGCAGTGTGGGGAGTGGACCTCTCTCTGAGTGCACTGCACTTTGAGCTGCATGGGGCAGCGGGAAAATGCCAGCCAGGCTCCCGAGATGTTTAAACACAGGCTCCACCCCGGAGTGTCATCAGGCGGCACTCTAAGCATGCCCCAGCCCCATACCAAGCTCAGCTGATGAAGAACGGCTGGCTGTTAAACTGTGCATGTGCAGTTTGTATTTGCCAGCGCCCAGGGGAGCTGTCATTATTACTGACAGGCAGCTCCCCCATGTTCACAGTCTGCGGGGGACAAAAGTTCAGGAGCTCCCCATGCACCTCAGGCCCTTGCCCGTGCGTTAAGACGGCCCCGCCTCCTCGGTGTCTCCTCTCCCTCCCAGTTGCCGGGCAATCCGGGACACGTGGGCACCCTAGCCAGGGGGGGGCACTCGCCCCCCCTTGCCCCTACCTGCGGACGCCCATGCGCATCCCTTGCCACCCTTCCAATGTTACAATCTGTGCTTTCTTCCTTCAGCCTCTAGATGGAGCTGTGCCTGGAACAAAACTAAAAGTGAAATGCCGCGTACACATGATTGGACAATCCGACGGACTGTCTCATGATGCTCAACTACACTGCAGTGCAGGTGAGCATCTTGGGAAATGTAGTTCCAAAACACCTGGGGCGCCAAGGTTCGCCATCACTGGTCTATCGTATAAAATGCCAATAAAATACGTTTACGTTTTTGGTTGTAACATGACAAAATGTGGAAAATTCCAAGGGGTATGAATACTTTTTCAAGGCACTGTCAGAGCTGCATTAATTTGCATATCTTACATCTGACCGGAGTTTAGCTTTCACATTAAGCAAATCTTTCATGTTAACATAACAAGAGGAAAAAAAAAAAAAGCATGAAAGACGCCGGCTTTCCTTTGAATGATGACTGTTTTCTATCATGGACTCGGGGGGGATGGGATTGTGCCTTATAAAAGGGTTTATTTCCCCCAGGTCCGGCGTAATGCGATTCCACCTCCGAACGTCAGTTATGAAGACGGCGCAGTTATTGAGGGCCAGTCAGAGCCCATTCTATAATTAGCGCTAAAGAGCGTCTACGAGAGATTTCCTGCTATTGGATTACCTGTGTCTTCTCTGGAGGTGTAATTGGGTTAGCGAGGCCGGAAGAAGCTCTGCCTGCTAAATGACAGTTGGGAAAGCCATGCCTAATACATTCTCTATTTAATTTCTCCATCCAATCCTTCATTCTGATTTGTGCTTCGCGGGACATAATCATCATTAAATGTCAGGGAACGGCATTAGCATAATTTCCAAGACTTTCATTTGTATTATTCATGTTGGTTCAATATGTGCAGCCTGGATGCCCGGAGTCGTCTGCTGATTACATTGTAATGTATGTGCATCTGTAACCCTAATAGACCCTTCCAGTAAAACATACATCATTTTTTTTTTATATTAATATAATACAAAATCTATAAAATAAATATAATAGAGCCTAATTTATATAAAATACGACCATCGGCAATGACTGTTTAACTTAAAGCTCAACTCCGGGCTCAACCCCCAGTGCTGATTACATTGGAATGTATTGTATCTTTAACCCTTATACCCTTCCAGTGAAACATACAATATTTTCTTATAGTAATATAATAGTGCTTAATTGCCATTTTATATCGCCATCAGCAATAATTTTATAACGTAAAGCGTTTGTTCAGGGAGAGGTCTGTTGTTGCTGGCTACTGGAGGGTCTATTAATGTTGGCTGCTCTGGGATCTATTGTTGCTTGCAGACAAATCCTCTTGAGGGTGTATTTTTTCTGGGGGGGGGGGTATTTTTGCTTGGATGGATATATAGTTGCTGGGGGGGGGGGTATTTTCTGCTTGGGTGGATATATTGTTACTGGGGGGGGGGGGGGGGTATTATTGCTTGGGTGGATATATTGTTGCTGGGGTGAGTTTTTTTGTTGCGAATGGTCTATTGTTGCTGGGTGGTTTATTGTTGCTGGTGGGATCTATTTTTTCTGGTGGGATCTATTGTTGCTGGTGGGATCTATTGTTGCTGGTGGGATCTATTGTTGCTGGTGGGATCTATTGTTGCTGGGGGTATTATGTTACGGGCATAGTAGTTGTTGCTTGGGGGGGTGCTATTGTTGCTGGCTACAGGGTATCTATTTTACTGCTTTTCTTTTCTATACAAATTACTAAGCAAATCACTAGACATGTGCAATCCGTTTTGTTTTTTTTTTAGTTTTTAGTTTTTTTTTTCGTTATTTTCGTTCATTCGTTATCGTACGAATGAACGAACGATTCGGTAAAAATTTTAACGAATAACGAATCGTTCGAATCGAACGAATCCGAAAACAACGAAAATCCGAAAAAAAATAATTAGAAACAACGAATCTACGAAAGAAGAAAATCCGAAAAACGAAAACAGGGACAACGAAAAAATTCGTACATTCGTAACTTTTTTTTGTTGTTGAATTGGTAATTTTCCGTGTCCCTTACAATGGCGCTGCTTAACGTGCCTCGAATGGATTGACCGAAAAAATTCGTACATTCGTAACTTTTTTTTTTTGATTCGTAATTTTCCGTGTCTCTTACAATGGCGCTGCTTAACGTGCTTCGAATGGATTGAATGAAAAAATTCGTACATTCGTAACTTTTTTTTTTCGATTCGGAATTCTCCGTGTCTCTTACAATAGCACTGCTTAACGTGCTTCGAATGGATTAAACGAAAAAATTCGTACATTTGTAATTTTTTTTTTTCGATTCGTAATTTTCCGTGTCTCTTAAAATGTAATAATAGCATACACATTACATAAAATTATGAATTATGCTCCGATTACGAATCTACGAATGTTACGAATGTACGAATAAATACGAATGCGTCCAAATTTCGAATAAACAAAATTAAACTAACGGAAAAAAAAATCAACGAAAAAATAACTCTAATGAAAATCCGAATCGTTACGAATACGAACACCGACGACGTACGAATTTACGAATCCTTACGAATCAACGGAAACGAAAAAAAACAAAAAGAAAATAAACAATTTTTTTTTGTTGTGCACATGTCTACAAATTACTAAGCAACACAAAATTACACTTGATTACATATTCTCTAAAAGGGGCAATACTGGGAGGTGGATAGGGGGTGGAACCAAGAAACAGGGGCATTTTGTTGCAAGAGGAGTCTATTTTTGCTTGGGTGGATATATTGTTGCTGGGGGGGTTCCAGAACAGAACACTGGGTTTTGAAGTGTTCTGTCCTCAAATGAGAGGTACTAGCAGCCTCCTCACCAGATCAGCATTAGTCCCTATGATGAGGGAACTTCTTTCAGTCCCTGGAGGACGAGGACAGACCACTGCCAGGGTATCAAAGGTCTCTGCCTCTCCTGCAACTGAGGGGTCAAAGCCCAGCTTGATTGTTTAGGTAGCCGTCGTAGGGAAAGTTCTGGGTTCCTAGGCCCCAGATCTCCAATTCTTCTAACTTCTGTAGCGGCAAGTGTTTGAGGTGCTTGTCATAGAAATCCCTGTAAAGGAGAGTCACTTGCGCTCTGGTATCCAAAAGAGCCTTGGTATAGATCCCCTCTATCTGGATGGGGACAACTGGGGAAGGTCCACTAGTTTGGGAGAGAACTTATGAGACGATGCAGGTTTGGCCTGTTCGGTGAGTCGTATCCTGGCTCCTTTCTTGCAAATATTCTGATCCGGCTTTTGTTTCTGTTTGG
Organism: Lithobates sylvaticus; assembly: GCA_028564925.1. Taxonomy (NCBI): domain Eukaryota; kingdom Metazoa; phylum Chordata; class Amphibia; order Anura; family Ranidae; genus Lithobates; species Lithobates sylvaticus. The sequence continues at coordinate 618,009,909 of CM053027.1, read as the reverse complement.
CTTTGGGAGTCTGGTGTGCATTAATTCCCTGATGCCGGGTAGTCCGAGTCAACGGGAGCGGGACACTAAGTTTCTCGGAGGTAACAACTGAGGCCTTGCGTGAGTGTTTGAAACCTTGTTGCAGTTTCTTGGTATCGTTTGAATCTGTGGAGCTTACTGTTGTAATAGGGCACCCGGTTATCTCTTTCACCGGGGCCCTCTGGACTTTCCCGCCTGCTTTGGACTTGGGCACACTCGTCGATAATGTCCAACTCCTCCGCAGTTCAAACAGGTTTCTTGGTTTTCTGCAACTGTAGAGCTTAACAACTTCTTGGGCATTGGAACTCTCTCTTTGGGTGGAATAGTGGGCCTGGTGGTCAACAGAGCCATCATCTCTATTAGTTGCGCCACTTGGGTCTTTAGAAGCTCGATCTGGGGGTTTGCCATCGGCCGTAATAGCCATCCTGACTTCAACAACAGATCTTGGCCTCTGGCTTTTATTCTTGCTCTCAAGTATGGCCTCCTCTTCATGTACAATTTGGATCAGGTCTGGATACTTCAGGATGCCACCATTTTGACGGGTTCTCAACAGGAGAGTGATGGGGTCCAAAGGCTGAGCAGCCCTCAAGAGCTGCTTGGCACTTTGGCTTTGGCTGATCTCACCTGTGTGGAGCGGGTAGGGCTTTCACCTGGTCCCTCGGGGTGTGTCAGGTGAATTTTTGTCTTGTCAGCCAGTTTTACACTTGTGCCTCTGAAGTTTTCAGGGATCCCCTTTCTCCACTCCAACAGTGCATAAGTGCGGGAGGTCCCAGGATCTGGTCTGACGTCAACCACCCAGGCCTTCCTATCTGGGGACAATGCCTTTACAACCTAGCTGCCCTGTTTTTCCTCCCATGCTTCTCCTATGTGTTCAATTGCCACGCTCGCTTCTGAGCGGGCGCCTTCCGCTTTACACCACTAGACCACAGTGATGGGGTCCATACTGGTGCCAAGAGGGTGGGTTTGATTGCAGAGTAACAGGATCCCAGATGAGCCCCCACGTGTAGCACTGACCCCCTAAGGAGCTGCTGGTAATTGATTGGGCCTGTACTCTGCTTTTCCACCCCCCAATGAATTGGCTCAACACACTTGACACAGCTGTGTAACAGGGTTGGTGTGAAAACCCAATAACCAGGAACAACCCAACAATAGCAACATACATATATTGTACGTCTATTATTACCTGCTATGAGAATTAACAAGCCTCACGCCAATTATACCTTAACCAGACTGTAAGTTTACTGAAAGCTGGTCTAAAACAGTAATGACAATAACAATTTTGGTATACAGACTTAACACAATAATGAACTAAGTGTATGTAAATATTTATCACTCATGGATTACTTAAATGACTCCTGCAGGCGCATCTCCAAGTGGGACCAATGTAACAAATGGGGTGAGGTAATCCTGCGCCAGCACACCGAAACTAACTAAACAAGATGCTGCGCACACTAAGGGAAATGTCTGAACCCAAGTAGAATCAAGAAAAAGGAAGTAGTGGCGCGCAAACTAAACTAAATATTAATAAAACAGACAGTGACAGGTCATAAACATAAAACCCCAGCAGGCAGGCTCTGGGTCAATAAATTGGCATAAAACAAACAGTATATATATAAACTGACGTGATAAAATCATGTGATAAAAACAATCCAGATTTAGAGGTGTTTCAGATAAAATCGCATGGTGTAGCTAATAATATAAAATCCAGTGATAATAAGGTGAAAAAGACGTGATGCAAATATAAAACGCATAAAAGTGCATCCAAAGGAACTATATGTGAGGGGGTGTTCAAAACGGTATAAAAACCACAATATCTTAAAAGTGATATGGAAAATATATAGTGCAAAAGAGCAGGGGAGACTAGAAGAGTCTCATAACAAAAGGAAATAGTAACAAATCCGTGTGAATGAGATAAAATAAGAAATGAGCTGGAGTGAAAGAAATGGTGCGCAGCGATAAATAAATCGCAGAATCTAAAAGTCCAGGAAAAAAGTCCATATGTGGCGTTATATGCCGAGTGATGGTGGAGTCTTCTATCCGGCAGAAAGCAGGCTAACAGTGCTGGGGTTTCCAGTAGTTAACGTGAATTCACTATAAATCCTGTGTAGTGTGCTGTAATATTTCTCTCATGGAATCCTATAAGGAATGCGGGTGGCCCCTTACCTTACAGCTGTAAGGTTACAGCAATGTAATCTGGGTCTTTATGTAGTAGAAAGAAGCAGTCCTCTCTGGGATGTTTATCCTGTTGCCTCACTGGAAGATCCCTTTCAGTTATCCTCCTTGGTCCAGGCGGGGGCGGGTGGGGGGGTTGTGGTATAGGGGGCTTTTCACCTCAATGTGTATATAAGATAAATAGCCTCATAGTGTAGTAAGTTTGGTAACAAGATATTTATTTAACAGTAAAACATAAAAGCAATATGGGAGAAATGGGTACTCACATAGCAAGTGAACCCTGGCTGCTAGCAACAGCTGACGTTTCGTCATTATATACAATTATTTTACACCACCAGGCTTGCGAAGCCATTAAATGGGGACTCAGGAAACACACAAAACTTCCATGCATGCAAAGAAAGTACCTAGTGAAGAGTTTGGATTTCTGTCTAAAAAATAGCTACTTTTGGTTTAATCGCAACCATTACCATCAGCGCACAGGAGTAGCTATGGGGGCCAAGTTTGCCCCCAGTGTAGCAGGCCTTTTTATGGCAAAATGGGAAGACGAATCAGTATTCGCAAACAGACCAGATGAGCTTCAAATATATCGTCGCTACATTGATGATGTATTTATTCTATGGAAAGGTGACCTAAGTAATTTGACCAACTTTCTGACTAATTTAAACAAAAATGATCGAAATATAATTCTGTCATGGGACATCAGTGATAAACAGATCACATTCCTCGATTTAGAAATAGGTTTGCAAAATGGAAAACTAGAGTCAAAAACGCACTTTAAAGATGTGGACCGGAATAGTTATTTACCGGTCGACACGTGCCATCACAAAAATTGGATATTTAATATCCCTAAGGGCCAACTCATGCGCCTAAGACGGAACTGTACAGACAATGACGCCTTCCTAAACCAAGCAAGCAATATGAAAATGAGGTTCATCGAAAAAGGTTACTGCAATAAAATGTTAGACAGAAACATAGCCGAAATAGAAGCAATGGAGAGGAAAGATCTGATTATGGATAAACCCAAAGAAAAGACCTGGCAAGATACTGTGCCCATTATTCTAGACTACAGTGCACAACACAAACAAATAGAGAAAATTATAAAACGCAACTGGAATATTCTACAGGCAGACACACGCTTAAAAGAAATCCTTCCGAACCATCCAAAATTTGTTTACAGGAGAGCCCCAACAATCAGAGACAAGGTGGTAAAAAATATACCAGACCCCCCAAGTAAAGGTTTCACCTTTTTCACAGGAGAGGGGTTTTACCCGTGTAAACGATGCTACGCGTGCACAACAACCAAAAGACCAGTAGAAAAACGGAAAGAATTTGTATCATACAGTACTGGCACCAACTATAAGATCAAAAACTTCGTTTGCTGCAACACAGTGGGTGCGGTATACGTACTCGAATGTAGTTGCGGACTTCAGTACGTAGGTCGCACGAAGAGGCTGCTGAGAGTGAGAATAAAAGAACATGTGCGAAACATCAAGAAGGGATTTGACAAACATAATGTGTCAAAACACTTTGCCATATACCACAACAAAGATCCCTCACATTTAAAATTCTGGGGCATTGAGCCCTACATCAAACATTGGAGGGGAGGGCATAAGGTGAGGACCCTAAGCCAACTTGAATCGAAATGGATCTTCACCCTCAACACCCTCACGCCACATGGCCTAAATGTAGAGTTTGACCTCAACTGCTTCCTCAGTGACTTTTAAGGATATATATGCATATATATATATGTATGTAATTTTTTATATTTTCTATATACTTTCTAATATTTTGGACACCCTATTACATTTTATACAAAGACCACGGTAACTGAGTCGATTATCCAGCCCACATATACCTGGTCTCCCTACTGCCAAACTACCGCTTTATATCATTATACCCTGGAATATGTCTGCACCCTGGATCTCTCCTACTCCTCCCTATCCACACTCTATTATCATGCTGCACCATCTGCAAGTTATATCAATATGAACTCCTGTATTATACAATTTATGTACCTCTGTTGACGTCATTTCCGGTATTTTATACTATTAGATCCCCTTTTATATATATATTTTTTTTTTATATATATATATACACGTATTTTATTATGCCATTCATTCTATAAAGATATATTTTATATTCTATTTTATATATATACAGATTTTTATATATATATCTTTATAGATTTTTTATATTTATTTTATCAAGATAAACTCTCCGAGTATTATTTATATATATCGTTTTTATTTTTATAATACTATGGACCTAGACGTTTTTTCCTCCATTTTTCTTGGTCCATTTGTGACTTATCCCAGTTGCCAGCCATCTATTTACAAGTCAGAGTCTATGATGAACATTTCCGGTCCTTTCCCTGTCACATACTCTGCTGACACTACATTCCATCGCTTTGGGACGGCCAAAACTACCATTAAAATGGCCGCCGTTCCACTTCCGGCGACGTATCTGACCACTTCCGGTGATCGGTGCTACGGCAAAATGGCCGCCAATGGCCTATTATACGGCCTATTTAAAGACCTTGGTAAGGACACTAGACACCCCTGATGAAGTCACGTGACAAGTGACGAACACGCGTCGGGACACGTGACCTTACCGGAAGTGACGCCGACGAGCTCGAGGCTCGTTTATACTCTGCTGGTTTATTCACTTGCTATGTGAGTACCCATTTCTCCCATATTGCTTTTATGTTTTACTGTTAAATAAATATCTTGTTACCAAACTTACTACACTATGAGGCTATTTATCTTATATACACATTGAGGTGAAAAGCCCCCTATACCACAACCCCCCCACCCGCCCCCGCCTGGACCAAGGAGGATAACTGAAAGGGATCTTCCAGTGAGGCAACAGGATAAACATCCCAGAGAGGACTGCTTCTTTCTACTACATAAAGACCCAGATTACATTGCTGTAACCTTACAGCTGTAAGGTAAGGGGCCACCCGCATTCCTTATAGGATTCCATGAGAGAAATATTACAGCACACTACACAGGATTTATAGTGAATTCACGTTAACTACTGGAAACCCCAGCACTGTTAGCCTGCTTTCTGCCGGATAGAAGACTCCACCATCACTCGGCATATAACGCCACATATGGACTTTTTTCCTGGACTTTTAGATTCTGCGATTTATTTATCGCTGCGCACCATTTCTTTCACTCCAGCTCATTTCTTATTTTATCTCATTCACACGGATTTGTTACTATTTCCTTTTGTTATGAGACTCTTCTAGTCTCCCCTGCTCTTTTGCACTATATATTTTCCATATCACTTTTAAGATATTGTGGTTTTTATACCGTTTTGAACACCCCCTCACATATAGTTCCTTTGGATGCACTTTTATGCGTTTTATATTTGCATCACGTCTTTTTCACCTTATTATCACTGGATTTTATATTATTAGCTACACCATGCGATTTTATCTGAAACACCTCTAAATCTGGATTGTTTTTATCACATGATTTTATCACGTCAGTTTATATATATACTGTTTGTTTTATGCCAATTTATTGACCCAGAGCCTGCCTGCTGGGGTTTTATGTTTATGACCTGTCACTGTCTGTTTTATTAATATTTAGTTTAGTTTGCGCGCCACTACTTCCTTTTTCTTGATTCAAGTGGGACCAATGCTCAGGGTGATAAGACCTTGACACTGGGGACTTTCCCACTTCCAGTACGGTCGTGCAGACACACTAAACACACTATGCAATGTTACATAGTTACATAGTTACATAGTTACATAGTTAGTTAGGTTGAAAAAAGACACAAGTCCATCCAGTTCAACCACAAATTAAACAAAAAATATATATATATATATATAGATATATATCATACAATCCCATATACCCCCATTCTATACCCACAGTTGATCCAGAGGAAGGCAAAAAAACCCCCAGCAGAGCATTCTCCAATTTGCTAAAGCAGGGGAAAAAAAATCCCTTCCTGATCCCCCGAGAGGCAATCGGATTTTCCCTGGATCAACTTTACCTATAAATGTCAGTACCCAGTTATATTATGTACATTCAGGAAAGTATCCAGGCCTTTCTTAAAGCAATCTACTGAGCTGGCCAGAACCACCTCTGGAGGGAGTCTATTCCATATTTTCACAGCTCTTACTGTGAAGAAACCTTTCCTTATTTGGAGATGAAATCTCTTCTCCTCTAGACGTAAAGAGTGCCCCCTTGTCCTCTTTGTTGACCGTAAAGTGAATAACTCAACACCAAGTTCACTATATGGACCCCTTATATATTTATACATGTTGATCATATCCCCCCTTAATCTCCTCTTATCAAGGGTGAATAAATTCAGTTCCTCTAATCTTTCCTCATAGCTGAGCTCCTCCATGCCTCTTATCAGTTTGGTTGCCCTTCTCTGCACTTTCTCCAGTTCCCCAATATCCTTTTTGAGAACTGGTGCCCAAAACTGAACTGCATATTCCAGATGAGGTCTTACTAATGATTTGAACAGGGGCAAAATGATATCTCTCTCTCTGGAGTCCATCCCTCTCTTAATACAAGAAAGGACTTTGCTCGCTTTGGAAACCGCAGCTTGGCATTGCATGCTATTATTGAGTTTATGATCTACCAAAACCCCCAGATCCTTCTCCACTACGGATTCCCCCAGTTGTACTCCCCCTAGCATGTATGATGCATGCATATTCTTAGCCCCCAAGTGCATAACTTTACATTTATCAACATTAAACCTCATCTGCCACATAGTCGCCCAATTTGACAGAGCATTGAGGTCAGCTTGTAAATTGGAGACCTCCTGTAAGGACGTTATTCCACTGCATAGCTTGGTGTCATCTGCAAAGACAGAAATGTTACTTTTGATCCCAGACCCAATATCATTTATAAAGATATTAAAAAGTAAGGGTCCCAGCACTGAACCTTGGGGTACACCACTGATAACCTTAGCCCATTCAGAGTAAGAATCATTAACCACGACTCTCTGAATTCTGTCTTTTAGCCAGTTTTCTATCCATTTACAAACCGATATTTCCAAACCTGTAGACCTTACCTTACACATGAGCCGTGTGTGGGGAACTGTATCGAACGCTTTTGCAAAATCCAAGTATACCACGTCCACAGCCACGCCTTATTAAAACAATACAAAGCAGTATAATTGAACAAGAGCTCCCCCTGCGATATAATGCAGTCCTTTGCATGTAGCAGAAACACAAGGCCTTACAATGAGTGGTATAGTCTCTTGTCTTCTTTCTCCAGCTAGCCATTGTACTGCAGTATTTGTATTCCAGAGGGTTAGCAGATGGTAAAGTAACATAAAGTAGTGGATAACAGCAACTCCAGTTATGCAACACACTTATAACTTCCTTCTGCGAGAATACACCTGGACCGTCAGTCAATATCTAGTGGAGTACAGGCTTTAAGGCCTGGCGAACACAGTCTAATTAGATGAGACCGTTCCGTGGAACTGCAGTTCTCAGCAGCACTGTGAAACTAGTCTATATCGTGTTAAGTGCTTTATATAAATTCTGGGCAACAGCCCTCTCACTACACCAGGCGCGGACAATGGTACTGCTGCGTCTCTGTGATCTCAGTCCCGAATCCAGGGGCTCCGACACACTGCACTGCTCCATCAGATGAACGATGGTTCTTGTCAGGTTCCTTCAGGCTTCCTGGATCCTCCTACCAGGTCACACGCTGTTTCAGCACTCTGTGTCCAACACCTCTCCAGTGGCATCCACTTTGTTCCGCGCCGAACAGGCCGCGCTCTTCGGAACACTCCCACACAGGTCCCTGCAGGCAGGTCACGCGTCCCAGGAAGAAGAGCACAAGCATGGCTGCGCTGGGTCTTTTATTTCCCTACCCAGCAGTTCTTTCACTTGGCCACATGGGTAGCATAGTTGCCAACAGTCCCGGGACAATCCCGATTTTGGGACCCTCACCCTGATCGGAGGCTGTCCCGATTAGGGATTTTGCCTTTTGTCCATGGAAAAACGGGAATGTTTGGCTCTGGCTTCAGCAGTTCTGGCTCCTGGCTCCAACAAAATGGCTGTGGGCGCAAGAGCTCTTTCCCCTTGTGTTCAGCTGCATCTCCTCTCATTCCTTGTGTTCAGTGTAGAGGGTAGGGGCCGGTCCATGCAGCCAATGTAAATAGACAGGCTGCTTGCTGGTGATCAGAGCTGTGCCTAGCTATCCTCTGAAGTGCTGGGTGCTGCAGCAGCACTCCGCTGCCTGGGAACACCAGATGTAAGGAGGGGCTCCGCTGCCTGGGGACACCAGATGTAAGGAGGGGCTCCGCTGCCTGGGACACCAGATGTAAGGAGGGACTCCGCTGCCTGGGGACACCAGATGTAAGGAGGGGCTCCGCTGCCTGGGGACACCAGATGTAAGGAGGGGCTCCACTGCCTGGGGACACCAGATGTAAGGAGGGACTCCGCTGATTGGGGACACCAGATGTAAGGAGGGGATCCGCTGCCTGGGGACACCAGATGTAAGGAGGGCTGCTGCTGCCTGGGGACACCAGATGTAAGGAGGGGAGGTCGCAGCCTGGGGACACCAGATGTAAGGAGGGATGCCGCTGCCTGGGGAAACCAGATGTAAGGAGGGATGCCGCTGCCTGGGGACACCAGATGTAAGGAGGGATGCCGCTGCCTGGGGACACCAGATGTAAGGAGGGATGCCGCTGCCTGGGGACACCAGATGTAAGGAGGGGCTCCGCTGCCTCGGGACACCAGATGTAAGGAGGGACACCGCTGCCTGGGGACACCAGATGTAAGGAGGGAAAACCCTGATCTGTTAAAAACAATAGATCACTGCTTCACTGAAGCCAAAAACGAAATTTAGCCTCGCAGCCTAATTAGAAGAGGGCGCTACATCTGGAACGAGTGGACTTTACCGAACAAAAAATACACACACTGTTTTTTTTAATAAAAATGTAATTTGAAAATCTACTAGTGTACAGCCAGCTTATTGTTGTGGGAATCTCAACCTTCCTAGGAAAGGGTGGTAGAGATCCAGGGAGGTTCACATGGGAAACACAAGAGGGGGTTGGGGGGAATCGGCTAGATTATAGAAAGCTGGGAATACAGGGACTAGGGCAGGCACACAGGATG